>NNCF01133930.1:0-69299 GCA_002313205.1 Laupala kohalensis | reverse complement strand
CGAATTTCATGATTATTTTCGTAAATATAAAACTATTCTTGGAAAAGTAGTCTAAAGAGCTAAAGTTATGAAAAACGACGGGCATGTACTAAACTCAAACAACCGGACGAGAGCCATGTGGAATATTGTTAAAAAATACACGTCAACTTCTGAAAATCGTGAAGAAAACATTTCTCTACTAAACGATGGCAAAATCGTATCAAATCCACAGGACATCGGAAATTTGGTTAATTCTTACTGCTCAGAAGTAGTAAAATAACGAACTCAATATATCCAAATCAATGTCCTCCAATTATATCCACCCACGTACCCAATTCTATGTTCACTTCCGAAACTAACGCCAGTGAAGTCATGAGAATCATCAGCTCATTAAAAAATAAATTTTCAAAAGGCATAGATATACCCAAGTTTATTGATAAATTTTCGTCCCACGTTATATTAAATCCACTCATAAATATTTTTAATAGTTCTTTATCGGAAGGGGTGTTTCCTAAAATAGTTAATAGAGCTAAAGTGAAACCTTTACACAAGAAAGGAAACAAACTTAATGTTGGAAATTATCGACTAATATCTCTTACTACGCATTTTCTCAAAAATCCTTGAAAATTTGTTCTATAAGCGTCTTCTAGATTTTGTATCAAAAAATAACATTCTCTCTGACGATCAACAAAGTTTTCGGAAATCCTTTTCCACTACAAACGCCATATTTTCTTTCTTCAACATTGTTACCATATCTCTTAACCGTGGAGAAAATCCTAAGAGTGTTTTTTTTATTTATCCAAAGCATTCGATGTCATCGATCACGAAATTCTCTTTTCCAAATTGCATTACTGCATTACGAACACAATACTCGCAATAGTAATAATATTCATCGCCCTAGAGTGTCAACCACTCTTTGTCAAAAAGGACCATATCATTGGGGAATTGTTTTATATAATTCCCTCCCCCAAAATATAAAAGAGATTATGAAATTGGATCACTTCATATCCACGATTAAAGCTACCTCCTGCACCATGGCTCTACAATGTAAAAGAATCTATTGATTTTAATAAAAGCTAAATCCGTCTTGTACTTATTTCAAAAACTATTTTCTTGCATGATTGTATGTCTTATGACTCATATTAATTTATTGTAATGTGTACTCAACTTTGGCACGGTTGTGTACAGTAATTCTGTAGCCCCATTCTAGCCCGGGTTTTTATCCTGTTTTGCTTCGGGTAGAGGCGGATTTCTTACACAGGTTATCTAGGTTTTTGTCTAGGGGCGCGTTTATTGAAACAAGAAATCGTGAATTTAGTGTTATTTCAATTCTTATGATTTGTAAACACTATACTCAGAATAATCTATAGTTCGATAATAATTTGTACATGTAAATTTTTTGCGTTAAATTACGAACATGTTGATATTCTGTTAGTATTGTAACACGTAGCTAACTTTTTATCTTATCTAGGAATTTTTGCCGAAATTTTTCAATCCTCCTCTGCCTTAGGGCCCTTGATCGGAATTGATGGGATGGTCCCTTGCTTGCTTCCGGAGAGTAAATTACTTTATTGTCCTCCACGTGGTCATACGCAGTTTGTACTGCTTTTATTGACAATAAATTTATTTATTATTTATTACTATCAAGATCATCAATTATCTCAAATAGACTACGGTATTTTTGTAAATCCGATTTTAATATCACCACGTTTGAAGAAAACTGAGTGCATAGCTCATATTAATGTGTCATGTTTGCTTGAAAAGTGGATCAGGAACCCAGTCAGGATTAGCTTTGTGTGAGGGGGAGTGTAGGAAGGCGATAAACGTACGATTGCGTTGTGCGTGCACATACATTACACCCATAATATAACTGATGTATAGTAACTCTTCATCCACTTATTTCCTAAGTCGAAGAATTTTAAACAAATTTGTAAAAATTTGAAGGAATAAATATATTATTATATAAATGCAATTATCTTCCTTAGTTTTTGTTGTTAAAAAATTCTTAACTTCTGAAGGACGATGTGGAGGTCGGGTTCCGTTCTTCCAACTCCGTTGGTGTGCTTGTATACTTGAGAGGCCATTTGGAAAAGTGAACCAACTTTTGAGAATTTTGTTAATTGCAAAACTATTATAGAAAAAAGTACGACTTTTGTTGAAATGTTGTGTGACAGTTTGATTCGTTAAATATTTTAAACCTCATTCAATTAAATAAAAACTTAACACAATTATCGTCATAAAAATTAATGTAAAAATATGGGGAATTCTGAATATTTTGCAACGACAACGCCTGAATTCGTAAATAAGTCCCTTGGGAGCGTTACAAAATTCTAAACAGCGGTCTACAAAGTCATTTTATAAATATTAATCGTCGTCAAAATGTCATTAAAATGTTGCCTTTATATTATTGACATTGAATGTCACATCGAATCATAAATAATGATTATTAAAATCAGTTTCTAGGATCTAAAAATAGTTAAAAGTCCATTCATTAGTTTATTGAAAACGGTAGGAAAACAAAAATTACACTTCACTTATAAAAAAAGGAAATATTTATTTTTTAATTCTTTTACATGCAAAGAAAACTTTTGAATTTGTGTAACTCCAAATCAATTGCTGCAACACATCAAACACTATGTTGAAACAAAAGATTATTGTTTATTGCATCTAACACCAGTTTCCTAAAAATAGTTTATATAGAAAATATTGTTATAGAGAAAATTTTCAATAGCGACATTTTTCGGGAATATACGTTGTGAACCGTAAAAGATATTTTCGTTGTCTCTCCTTCTATAAGCATTTACTATGACTAATTGTGTGACACAATTTAATTAATATTTTGCGAATAAGTAGAGATGTTTCATTTTCGATGAAGGAATGAGTAAAAGTTTGTAGCGGCCATCGATCAAGACAATTTAAAATTCGGATAATTTATTTGGTCAAGTTTCGCAGGTAGAAATTAAAATTAGTAAGTATACTTTTGATATTATTACCAATTAAAGTTCTTCTGCGTCTTAGAGGGGTGACGCAACCATATGTAGTACTTCACCCCAACATTTCTTATTTTCCAAGATGTGAGAATCTTCATAGATTGAGTAAGAATCGATCTATCGGAGCAGTCAATATCAGTTGACTGAGAGGAAACAGCAGATGATTGATTAGCTAAAGAAGAGGGATGAAAGACTCACAGCAGTGTAGTTAAGGGGATCAGAGTCCTCCCCCCCCCCACCATAGAAACAGCAAAAGTGTTTTTTAAACAGACATGACCTGTCACCATAATTATCAGTTACATGACGTCCTCCACGAGTATGCAGGGAAGAGATTTCAAGAATTTTTTTACATGAAAAATGAACATAAATTTGTCAGTTATTCGAAATGTTAATAATTTTCAACTATGAGATTCAAAAAGTGTCCAGAATACAATTTCATATTTCAGTATGTATCTCATTACAACTCTTTCTTCTGATCGATTCATACCACTGATGGCTGTTTTCTCAGTATTCAAATGAAAGGAGGTTGATTCAAAGAGGAGTTGAAAGTTTCAACAATGAGTCACGACATGGGGAAGGGTTCCGACTTTGATATTTGGGTTAAAGACACAGTAAAATTTGGTAGAAGGTGGAGTTTTTGAAATGAGACAAAGTGCACTCTTGCCAACTACTACTCAACTGTTGATAATTTCAATGGAACTAAAAGCAGCTGAATGAAAACGATGACTTAAAAATTATTCTTATTATATATTTTTTTAATCCATAAATTATCTCCAGGTACCGCTGACAGCAACCACAAAATCCAGTGTTCGAAATCCGCTATGGGATGTCATATTTTGAATTCGTTGTTGTTGACGTCATGACATGCCTAGTATTACATTTTTTCATCCAAATATTTCTTTACTATTGAAGTTATTAATGAATTGCTGGGTTCCCATGATTCATTTGTGTGTGATAATTTTCTATCCCATTTACTAACATAATCGAAGGTTTGCATACATTATTTATTTTTATCCTTGTAAGCAATTTGATACATTACAACTTACCTATAGGCCAGACAAAGTAGGATTATGTCTCCGATTAATTGACCGAAAGCTGTAAATAATTTAAGTCTCTTCCTATAACTGAAAAAAAAGTAATGCACAAAAAGTGCAAAACAGCAGAAAACCTCAAATAACATTTTCTACCTTTATGTATGTATGCATTTCGTTTCGACCAGCTAGAACATCGAATTACGAGTAGCAGTAAGGTTCAGTTTTTGTGTGAGTTTACTCACTAGACACGTCGTGAATTTTACCGAGATCGGAGGAACAGCGTCTAGATCCAGATTGCTGTATCCGAGTATTACAATTGCGGTTGTTAGTCGCAGAGGGCGGTTGTTAGCCGCAGTTCTACGTTTATAAGAAGAGATTAAAACCATTTCGAGAGTTCTGTGAATTAATAGGAGGTACGGTCGTTTATTGACATTTGTTTCCAGACCTATTAATATTTTTGGTTCTTTAACTACACATATGAATTATTCTCTCAGGTTCATCATTGGTATAAAAAATATTTTGAGATCAATTACCAAAATCATCTAGTTTTGAGCGTTCAACTTAAGTGGACAATACCAATTGACATCAGTTGGAAGGTATTTCATGATCTAAAATTATTTTTATCATACAACCAATGTTTGGAACTCTCAAATTAAATAATAATAATAATAATAACAATAATTTTCCACTAACTCCGCTAATGCGTGGAACATTCCGCAAATTCTCAAACCGTTCATGGCAAGGAGAGTAGGTTAAATGTATCACAATGTAAGTATATTACATTTAAAAACCGTTACTTCACCATTGATGAACATATAAAAATGAAAGAAGACGATATCTTGTTGTGTGATGAGATGCCAACTGGCAACTTCAATCTAGTACGAAACGAAGCAAAACTAAGGAAAATTATGTTGGAAATGTTCAGGACAGAATCCCTCGCGTGATCGTTATTTGACGCTTTTATTACCCGAGGAACAGCCCTCAACGTTTTGTGAGGTTCTCGCGTGCAACAGCGTGAATAACCGTCAACGACCCGTGCGTTTCGATCCACTTGCCTGTTGACAAAGTACGATAGACAGTAGAAGGCAAGTGAGGGCAGGTAAAGCACTAAAGGAGTGCGCGCAACATGAATTTGTAGGCGACGAGCAGGTGACGATCGACCCCACGTTTTACCCGTTTCGATCCTCCCCCGCTTTTCACTCCTCGGCCGGGCGACTACTACAGCGGGTCAAGGCTCCTGGGTGCTCGCCAGGTCAAGCATTGTGAGGCGGGGGAGTGGGGGTTGCAGGTGGAAGGAAGATCAATTGTGTATCAGATCATCATCCTGTCTCTCTCTCTCTCTGGACCACTGTAGACCCTATCGGAATCAAATTCTTAAGTTAGATACGGCATTTTTGATTTTTTAGTGGTAAGTGAAGTGACGTGACATTTACCAAACTCAATCATTTCAATGGAAGTATTTTACACAAATTTTCTAAATTGGAGGGAACTAACGTGAGTGGGGGTATATATATCATTAAAAAGTTTGAATGTTAATGAGAAATTGAAAGAAAATCACTCAAATCTGACGGAACCACTTCGGCATCCGTCCGGTTCCGTATTCGATTCAGCATCCGTCCGACACGCTTCCGTCAAATGTGTTAGTGAGTTTTGTGTTCTTCTGAGTAATTTAAAGAATAACTTTTTAATTTGTAGAAGACAGTAGTGTCGGTTTATTTCAAGATTTCAGTTATGTATACACGTATAAATATATAAAAGCGTAACGCGAAAGTGTGTCTGTTTGCCTGATGACGATTAAACCACTGAACCGATCGTGATGAAATTTGGCAAGGAGATAGCGTAGATGTCCAGAATAAACATGTCTGACTTTTATTTTTTAGAATGTGTGATAAGAAAGATAGAAATGGTTTTTCACAATAAATGTCGATAAAATAGAAGAAAATGATATTACATTCGCTTACGCTGTCTAAACGGTTAGAGATTGGTGAAAACTATGAATGGCAATATTGTTTGCCTCAATGGGTTCTGTTAAAAAGTCTGCGGCAACATGTCTGCCTATAAAAATTAACCTAATTCATCGATAAAAAGATATAAATAAAAGTGTTAAAGTACTTCAATTCAAGAGTGATTTAAGAAGAAGAAAAAGTAAATCATCATCAAATTTAATGGATTATTTTTTTGTGTATTTAACAAAGATAAAAAACGTCTTTAAATCGTAAAATTTTGATGAATAGTTTAGATTTTACAAGAATTTCAATGAAATGGAGTTGCGTGGTCCTGCCTCGGAAGCGAAAATTCGACCGACTCGACTCTCTCGAGATGTAGTTACGCACAAAATCCGAATTCGACCATTGGACGGAGAAAACGTCCTAAACTAGATTTGGTTGATGCGATTTTGCCTGAACTAGTTTTCAAAACGACCAACACTAGTTTTGGACGTTCAGCTATTGCTAAAACTTGTTTTGAAGGACAGAACTAGTATTGAGCGTCATCACAAGTAATGAAGTTTCGTGTATTATAAGCTGATATGATTTCTAGAGTTAAAAAGTTATTTTCATGCATAAGACGTTATTTCCGCAGTTTAGTGTTTCTAATGTCAAATTTACGGAAATTCATCATTTTACTCATACATTTTCACGATTTTAACTTAAACTTTTCACAAACTGAAGCTGAATATTAGTAACACACAACATTATAAGTCTATAAACTAATTTCTTCCACCATTTTTATCTGCACGTATATAGTTTGGCAGAAAAGCGTTAATCCGTCAATCGTTAATTAACTAAATTAACATTTTGTTTAACTGTTAAGTTAATTTCTAAAACCTTCAACGCTTTTATTAACTTCCGTTACATTTATCTTCCGTTAACTTAAGTCCGTTACTTTTTATAAAGCATCGTTCCTACGGTGGGACAGAAATTGTTCATATGTCACATCGTCTGAGCCGACATCCTGTAATTGCTCAATGCCATCCGAGGTACCCGTCCTTTTCCGGAAATATTGGTATGTGCTCGGACGTCGAATGCTTTAATCGAGGCAAAAGCATTTGCCTCGATTAATGTCTAGTGCTCCATCTTTTTGATGTATCAACGTTTAGTGATATTTACATCATAAATTAACTGTATATAATGTGCAAGAATACATTTTAGTACCGTTTAACAGCTATCACTGAAAAAATAAAATATGTGGGGAAAACGTTATCCCTCTCACAATAAGTTGAAGTTTTTCGTATGTTCATGAGGGAAAAATGCTGCTTCAAATAGAATGAATAAGAAACACAATAAATAAAACTTGTGTTTCATTCGCAATAGAACCTTTGACTATTTGTCTGATAAGCGCAAGTTAAATGAAAGCTTGTAAAAATATGCTCGGAATGAATACTCTTCTACCAATCCGAACATAAAAACACAATAAAGCGTGTAACTGCCACTTTCTCTTACAATTCTTATACGAAAATAACATTTCACAGTACTAAATCGAAAGTAAAAAGGATTGGCTTCGAGTACAAGTTTTATTCTTATTGAGAGGAAAAAACTAGTTTTTGACGATTCTCTTTTGCCAAAACTAATATTGATCATTTTTAAAATGCTCAAAACTAGCTCTGGCAATAGCTGAACGCTCAAAACTAGTTCTGCTTAAACTAGGTTTGGTCGTTTTTTTTCTGTCCAATGGCCGAATTTGGGTTTTGTGCTTAACATATACAGTCAATTTTTGCATAAAATTTGTATTATTATGAATTTGAAACATTAGGATGCTGTACATGTTTTTATATACCAGGAAGTAAAAATATTTTGATCTTACAATACTGACATATTTTATATTTTCCTGAGTTAAAGAAGAATGATGGGTGTGTTTAATAGCTTTATCATATGGTTTGATGTGTCCTTTTAGGAAAAGGTAATTAAATAATTATAAGTGTCATACAATTAAACAACAAGAACATGTATAAAGGAAAAAAATTTTAAATGAAATATATAAATACGTTAAATGACGTTTCATTTAAAGTGTTAGTTGCATCAGTGAATGTCGCCAACAAAAATTGCTTTTGATAACGCTGGAAATGTGAAAAATTAATGTTGAATGACGTAAAAGAAAATCATTTTTAACACACGAGAAAGCGTTTTGAAAACTAATTAAGGCATGTAAATTTTATGAATGATTCATGTGCCAAATTAAGTGGTTTATGAATTCAGTTTATTACATCAGAAAAATAGACAGAAGGTTTATGCACATGATAATCATTTGCCATCTTCTGCATTTTAAATTAAAATATTGTTAAATATTATTAGATAGAAATTTAAATAATGGTAAATATTTCACATTTCATTATGAAATTGAAACGTTTCACTATTGTAATTGAAACACACATTATATATTTGGAACTCATGCATAGCCTTGCTCTGTTTCAACAAAGAATATTTACCAGTTACAAGCTTAACTACTTCCTGCAAACTTTTCCGTGTATTTTCGGTACCCATAATTACTCCAATTATTTGTTGACTGTTCAGTCGATTACTACAGAAGACATTAAATAAAGAGAGCCTCTCCCGTTCATGTTTGTTATTCTATATTAAAATTAATTAACATATAAATATAGGTGTGTGTGTGATTCTTTTGTGTTGAACCATTTAAATTATTATCGTCAATTGGATTACTTACATAAATCTAAACAGAATACGTTTTAATTCAGAATATTGTAGTAAATATGAAGGACAATCCTATGGGACGTGATTTGATGATGTTGTTATGTGGTTCAACAATTTTTGTTATGGTGTTACTAATTTACTATTGTATCTTTGGGTAAGACAGTTGTGGGAAGAGCACATGCATAGAGAAAATATTTTTAGACGTTAATCCAGAATATGTTTTTATACCAGGAGAGGGTAATTTTTTAAAAAGTGGGTTAAATAATAATTATAAAATAGTTATATTTGAAGACTTTAATCTTGAAAATTATAAAGGAGAATTGGATATATTGAAGAGGTTATTGGAATGCAAGTTATTTAGAGTAAATGTGAAGTTTAGTGTTGGTTACGTTCTGAAATATGAAGGAACCGTAATTTTTGTATCTAATTATTCACTATTTTCAGATCCAGCTTTTCTGCGTAGGTTAAAAATTATTGAAGTAACTGAACCTTACTATTGACATGTTTACGAGTCGTTATAAACGTTTTACTACTGGACGAAGACATTACTTTGGACGTAAACATTACTATAGAAGACGTTATACTGCACGTGGATGGTTTCCAAGAGTAGGTATTTCTTCTAGTCTTGGAGCTCAACAATATATAACAGAGACTGGATATGGGAATTTGTGTTTTTTCTGGAATGTGGGGTATGGGTTCAATAGTGGGTTATGTAGTAAGAAAAACTATATTTGATTATTTAGGTGCTTCAGATAAAAATGGTATTACTGCTCATCTAATCAATATGACAATGTTCTTATTAGAAGTTTTCAGATCAAATTTTTTAAATATCAACCAAGGTGGTTCTTTTGCATATGTCAGAACGAAACCCAAATCTAATTTGGAATGTGGTACTTGTGAGGATGTTCCATGTGAAACATGTTGTCAGGCTATTAGAGATAAAGTAGCTTTGAATAACAAAAAGCGTAGTTTTCATATAATCAGTGGGAGGTTTATATTGAACCTGATTCAATTGATTATGATTCTAGTCGTGAAATAATGTTGCATACAGGTTCATGTAATCAATTATCTTGGGTTATTCCTTCTGATAATCCACAAATTATGTTACATGGTTGGAAACAATATAAATTACATAGGAAATTAAGTATTTTTATAAGGGTTTTTTTAAGGCTAAAAAAGTAATGCTAATTTCTTCTCTGGATACTAAAGATTGATCTGCAATACTCTTTGACATTGAATGTTCTGATTCTGCACGTAAATGGAAGACTTGGTTCTGTCCAAACTTAGGAAATGTTAATTTACCAGCTATTGGTGATAAATCTGAATGTATTGTAGTTCATTATGTAGTGAATTTGAAATTATATATATATATATATATATATATATATATATATATATATATATATATGTGTGTGTGTGTGTGTGTGTGTGTGTGTGTGCAAAGCAGATGACACACGCTTTCCCGGCCATCACAACTAAATCACATAAGGTGCACTTAAATATAATTTTGTATTGCGAATTGTGATAATTAAAAGAAAGTATAATGGATTAAGGAAATAGTACAATCGACGTTTCCGCTGTATAGCTCTACATTTGAGACTTTTCTTACAACTCTTTGATAATAAAACATCCGGATAAACCTGGTCCTATTGTTTTGTTAATATTTCTTTTTCCCTGAAAGGAATCTTCAATATAGGAAACCGGAAGGAAGCTTCTTAGTTCCTTTCCATTTTAGAACATTACGACTTATTCGTCTTTTTATTCAAAGCAGTATTTGTAAGAGAATGAGGTCATAAGTAAACATCAATTCGATTAATTAATACATACTCAGTTTTATATATTCATTGATTCCTACAACTCACCTATTCTGAACTTCAATTAAAAAAGATCCATTGTATAACCCATTATATATACATCGATGACAGCAAATAAATCGTGAGGTGGTGATAAAAAATCATCTCACGTAACATCAGATAGAATAATGTGTATTTATCCGTTCTAAAAATATGAATAAAGATAATATAACTGTCATGAAACAAAGCTAGAGAAAAAATCGCTACAGAAGGTTTATGCACATGCCAAAATAATAGGTGAATTTGACGAGCGAGAACCTTGACCGAGGTGAACGCGCAGCTGCAGTTTTCGCGCACGTTCCTCTTCGCTGTGCGCTGTCAGTCAGTCGGCAAGGAACAGAACCCTTACGACGACCCTGTCACATCTCAGGGCTTCCCACGTGCAGACCACCCTTTCATCGCGATTCTCCGCAGCGCGCACGTGACTAACGAAACAAATCACACAAACCAAATCAAAACAATAAACAAAAGAAATAAAAACCCACCTTCCACAGTCTGAAATTGGAAAAATCAGGAACAACAGTGCAGAAGAGAACGGCGGCCACCCGGGTGAGAGCACTAAGAAGCCGCATGCAGGGCCAGCAACGCAACAAAATGAGAAACTGCAGGGGTAATGTAATGCAGTAGCAGCAGATGCAGCGGCCGCGCTGGCGGGGCAAGACGAATCATCGCCAGCGGTGGTTGGATGAAGAGATCACCTGAGCTGTGCCCGTCGAAGGCTCGAACCCGCGACCGTCCGCTCGAACCGTAGACGACGCTGAACGGCCTACGTTGCTTCGCGAGGATCGATCGTTCAGACGCTGTCGCGCGCCCACCAGCGGCTACCGTCACACCGATGGCGTTCGTCTGCGGCGCGGGGGAAGGAAGAGGAGACGGAGAGTGGGAGTAGGGATGGATGATGGTGGCATCGATGGAGGAGCAGGAAATGGCTTTTGGGTGGCGGTAGACGTTCAGGGTGGAGGGGTTAAGAACGTCGCCAACGGGAAGTGCGAGAGAAATGGCGTATGGGGGCGAGTGGTGGGGATGACGGCGGGGGCGACCGCGACGGTGCTGCCACACTCGTTCACCCGTGAACTTCCCCTTGGCGAAAAACTGCCTGCGGTGAAGGCGCTGACCGCGAAATGCCAATCTGACCATCATGGAGAATTTGACTCTTTTTCACTTAGCTGAAATAAAACAATACTGCGATTGTGAGCCAAATGTCGACGCGTTCCGCCTATTTTAAGATTTGCTAGGAAATAAACTTCCTCAGAAAAAACAGAGTCCATTTGAATTACTTTGCTTCTTCAGATGGGTTACAAAGTAATACGGTTTATCTTTAATTTCTCACATTTTATTAACGTCATTTATCCGTTAACTTTTATTTTTACTGTTAATGTATTACTAGTGTGCGTAGAATTAAATCACTAAAATATCTGAAATCGGCATAAATAAATAGAGTATTTACATGTACTTTTTGTGATTTCAACATGAAAAACATACCTCACCAGCCGTTTAAATAAGAGAATAGCAATTATAAATGATGGTGTAATACATTGCGTCTCATGGAGGAAACACTTATTTTAAAAAATGTACCCACTTTTAAAGCACGAAATTACATTGATGTATAGGAAAGTTTTCGTAGTATTTTTACATCACCGGACATTTGAGAAAGCTATTTAACTTTTTCTAAGTGAGATGCATAAATCAGGAAACAGTTGTGCACGGTCGTCATATTTGTATATGCTCGTATGCATTTGAAGCGAGTCAAGCTACTTCCTGAATATTGTTTTTTGCTGTATTATTAACAGATAAATACAAATTAAATCATGTTTTCTCGTGATTATAAATCATTCTATTGTGTTATAAAACAATTACAATAAAAAAAGAAAACTATTATACTTCTCTGTGGTTTGGCTAACTTAGGATGCTAGTCCCAACTTAAGTAAAGATCGAATATATGTTTTTAATTAACAGTAATAATGTTAATGATAATAATAATTTAAAGGTTGTTAAATCAAACATTTAAACACTTATTCTTGGAAATTTCAATTTTTCTATGAAATGGGTCACAGTGAAAATATTCGGTGCGTTGTCGAGAAATTCATCAACATAAATATTAAAGATAGAAACTTGAAATTTTGAAGAAATGATTCTTTTCTTTGTTGATGCTCACTACAAAGGAATCCCGATTTTAAAGGGGCGAATTTGGATGATTTTGATTTTGAGTATTTTAAAGTTTACACTAATTTTCGTGTGCAGATTGCGCTTGAAAATGTATAATTAGATATACATCACCTATTATTTATCGTAGTACTTGCAAGCAATGACCTGTAATGGCAGCGTTCATATGACTGGGTCATTTTGTAATAAATATTTTTACAAATAATCATTACAATATTCCGCAGTACAAATGCCACTTTAATAATGCAATCAAACCTACAAAAATTGGATTATGCAATTAAATGTACTGTACAAAAAGGAAGAGAAATAGGAAGCTGGTGGCCGAAAATAAGAAATCTAAAGGAATATCGAAGAAACCAAATAAATGTGAAAATATTACAAAGAACAAGCGAGAATAAAAAGCAAAACCCAAGAAAGGAAAGGCAGGCCTGCATCATTTTTAGTCACCAGAAATAACAATCATGAACAAAACGTAGTAATGAAAGACGTTCTATAGAAAAAATTATACCTCTAAAGAGGACTGGATATAATGTCCATCATGTTCGTCTTGGATGCATGAGTTTTGCACCATCCACAAACCTCTAGCATGTTTGTCGTAAATAAGTCAGACGAGAAGCTATCCATATAAAGAAGCAGATAAAGAAAAAGGAATATGAAGGAGGGTGAAGACCATAAAAATAATGGATATTGATCTCAAATGAATGTCTAAAACGGGTTGTTGAGTTTTGTATTATTCTAAGATTACTTTGTTATTTTATAATTTGTAGTGTGGGACATTGTTAGACCCCCGTACTTTCAGCATATGACAAAAACATTGTCATAAGCTAGCTTTTCCTGCTCTTTTTACACATAAGACCCTAATTCGCCTTTGGTTTCCTGTGTGATAAAGAAAATCGGGTCATCGAGTTTTTCTGGTGACTCCGATAATTCATATCTGGAAAACGGCCCATTTCTGACGTTCAGTTTCGTTCATTTTTTTCTACTTCCCGTGACAGATCTTACCAACTTTCATCGAAATCAACGATTGACACTTCTTGCACTTCCCTTTTTAGACTTATTACATAAATTGACTCATTTATTTTCCATTTCTCCATTACTCTTTTATGCAATTGAAATGTACGTGCTTTACCAATGAGTAAATCTTCACTAAAGTTCCATTGTGAATCATTCACGTGTTCTTCTAAGAAGAATGGGCCCTCAGTTCCGCCATAACGATAAATGTATATAATATTTTTTTATACTATACTAAGAAGAACAAATCGTTACTTGTAAAAACGGAGCGGAAGAAAATAAATAAGAATGAAAAACAAATTCTATTGTAATTAACTGATTACCCGCGTTTTGTTAGACCAATCTTATTCTACTCAGGAAAAAAAAATTAAATCTTTCTATATCGAATATCAAAATAATTTTACCGACAAATTTTTAACACAAATATACAGCATACNCAGCATCCTAATATTACAAATTCATTATAATACTAATTTAATACAAAACTTGATTGTATACACCATTTTGTCTTTCACCTCCAGCAGCAAGAATAAATAAATCCTTGGATGAAGCCACCCTCGTGCAAAGTTGTCCGTGAGAAAAACAAATAAATCAAAATGTCTCCAGTTAACCTAGTACACCACTTCACCTCGAGGAGAGTCAGGCGAATTTAATCTCCTATGTGCTGAACGTGTGTTCATGCGGAATCATGACTTTATTTGAAAGGCACCGGAATGGATGGATTGAACCCATCTTTGCCGATTAAACATTTTTACATGACACTCCCTTCCTGCTCCCTCCACGGAGGTTCTAGGACTATTTATCCTCTAACTCCAATGGTGACCCCACTCTGGCAACATCGGAAGAGTCTCTATTCATCTCAGTATTTCACACAGAGCGAACACACTTGCCGGGAGCCGCGCAGGACGAATTTTCGCTTCTGCGCCAAGGCACAAGCGCGCCTGCACAATTTCATTAAAACGCTTGTAAAGTCTAAAGTATTCGTTCAAATGTAACGTATTAGGACGATTCTTATCTTTGTTAAATACTCAAAATAGAGAAACCAATAAATTTGAGGATGATTGATTCTTCTTTCTTAAATTACTACCTCAAACTGAAGCATTTAACTACTTTTATTTTTAATATATTATTTCCGAAAATTTCGGTTAACCGTTGTAGATAGACTTATTTTATCGCGGACATTTTTGTAGAACTCGTTTAGGTGAACAATATTACCACTCATAGTTGTCACCTATCTCTAATCGTTCAGGCAGCGTAAGCGAATATAGCGGATTTTTCCCCGACTTCACCGACATTTATCGTCAAATACGATCCTCTATCTTTCTTTCCCGTATTTAAAACATGAAAGTTAGCCTAGGTTCATCCTAACATGCATCTATCTCTAACATGTAACCTATCTCCTTGTCGAATGTCATCACGTCGGTTATGNAGACATATACACTTTCACATTTCTCATTTATATATTAAAGTGGATTAAATAGCGCAAGAGTTCAGTGTCGACAAAATATAATTACATATTTTCCGATATTTTTCCCTGAACAACTTTAGTTTTGATAATGAAGAGAATTTATTCAATTTGTGTCTTTACAATTAAAAATCACTAAATACTTCGAATAGGTTGTAAGATTGTCTAGCGAGAACCATTACGCAGATCACATGAAAAATTGATAATATATAACATTCCTTTATATATGAAATCCACAAGGATTTTTTTTAATATAATAAACAGTTATTTTCTGTTATTTAAATCGAGAATTATTTGTAATTGTGTAAAGTTTGATCAGTAGAATTTCTCGTCACGAGGTCGAGAAACAAAAATTATATAAAATGTTCCATAAAATCCAATATTCCATAAAACAATCTGTCAATTCTTATACCAACCGCATCCACACCCGTAGGTAAAGCTGGACACAAGTTCCATGCACAGATAGTTCACCTCATCTGGGAATACCATTCTTGTCGAATCTACACTCAAGAAAACATTCATCCTTAATCGCCACACGGTTACCTTGAATGAATTTCTTCTCTAAAACACTCGTTTTTCGTGTATTACATCACACTCTGGTTTCCATTCATTCATCCTCTTAACTATAATTTTTTGAAACTTTCCTACATTTTAATGGACAATGCACTTGTTTAGATCTTTGAATACTTGTGTTTAAAAGAGAAATGCTTGTGTTCAAAGGTATGTGATTTTGTCGCCAAATGTGAAAGGTGCATAAGATAAAATAGAAAACAGAAAATGATAAGAAGATAAAGAATGAGAGAAAGAGTAAAATAGTATCATATGGTAGTTTACCGTGGCCGTAGGTTTATAGTGGTTCCCAACTGTGCGTAACCATATTCTAGTTGCACGATTTACTCCTCAGTTTGATGTCTAATTCTTTTATAAAGCGAACTTATAACTTGAGTTAATATATTGTATACTGAATTTTATGTAATAGAACATTTCATTGCCCACCCTTTTAAAGTATTTCTTCTATTGCTGATACGATAAGAAAGTATTAATTTCCTATCTCTACGAAGAGAAATATCTAAAAATATATTTATCTATACATTAAAACCTCCAAAATGTGTCATCTTAAACGATATGATTAATAACCTTGAACGTTCAACGTTATCAACTTAACCGTTGGTCTTCTTAAGACGTTTGTAAAGAGCTTTGTTCTTTTTACATGGCCATATTGGACAGGCGACCGTGCGGAAAGCAGGGCGCTGTAAAACACGTTTACAACCTCGCCAACGCTCGAAAGTCTGTTAGGGATTCACGTGTTACTCGCTCCAACGATACTCTAGACGCTGACCCGCACTCGAGCGATAAAAATCGGTCACTTGGCTGATCAGCTACTCGTCTTACAATCTCTTTACTTTCAATTGCAAGTAACCAGAGGAGTGGCTGCATTGCTGTTATCAGGTGAAAAAATTAAAATAAAAAATATCAATTTAACTGTCTAATAATTTCTTATAGTCTCATTATATCATCAGTTTATTTTTATTTAGTTAGGATCTCGACGAATGACTATCGCAAATAGAGGATGTAAGAATGACTTAAGCAAAAATTAAAAATATTTATCTCCAATTCTCCTCGCACTTCCTTTTCCACATTTTCTTTTCCATATACTGAAGAAACGGCATAAAATGTTTCATTATTATATTTGTTATTTGCTTTGTGGAAAACAATGAAATTTTAGGAAAGCCATTTCATCCTTCTCCCAAGATTTTGACTTAAAAGTACAGTGTTGTCAAAGATTAAATGCACATAACCACATGTCATTTTTAGATATTTTTGTAAAGATATTAACGAAATAGAAAGTAGACCATTAATCTAACTGTGTTTTAATAAATTATCCAATATTTATTTTATTGAAAATTGTTCTAACTATCGCTCAAAAGAGCTGTCAAAAATCAATGTTAAATATATGTATAAATATAAGGAAACTTGAATTAAAAACTTTGATAATATGAATTTACTCATGAATATTTCGCTATTTAGCAATCCCATCCATTTGCAACCGTTAAGAATAATTATTTATTTGGATAAATTAGAATAATCTTCAGCAAAACACCTTTCAAACACTTGGATACTCATTATTATGATTATTGTTATTGCCATTTTTTTCACACTGTGTGTGTCATATTTTCACATTGACATATCTCTTGAAAATCTGGCATCAAATAATGAATATTTTTTTACAATATGAATTTTGTCTTCAGAGAAGGTACAGACCAAGAATAAATAAAATTTTACACGTAAATTTTTCAGAACTTGAATATAAATTTTACTGAGCAGAAGATATGCAGAAACATAACCACAATCCTTAACGTGTAGGTCATGTAAAATCCAAAGTCTCCCACGACTGGAACAGAAGGAACGGGATTGCAGCTCATCTAAATGTTGCGTGTTGCCAACTCGGAGGGGAAGGAACGGAACAAAGTAACGAATCTGGATCGGTTTGTTGGATTTATCAACAAGTTGATACCAAGTTAGATGATATGGAAAGAGGGGATTGACTAATATAAAGGAGGATACTATAAAATGTCTGCAGGGAAAACTTTCTTGTTTTATCTGCTATCTTTAAAGATATTGTACCAATTTTCAATATAGATACATTGTGTTATACTAGAATATCACATTTATTAATACAAAAGGAATAGTTACTCAGGAAATTCTGTTTAATGTTTATATATTTTCAAAATAATTTTTATAATTTTGTCCTTATCTGTTAGAAAAAACTAGTAACTCTATTTGTCTTTGGATCTGTCCAGAAAGCAATAATGATGTATGCAAGAGGACTTAAATATGAACTTAATTCAATCTATATGCTTAAGTAGTGTAAAGTAGTAAATACAATGCTTGTATATATGAGTGAATATAGGGTAAATATACATGTATAGATTTAGTACAATTATCGCGGGAACTGTGGGTTGTAGTTCCAGTGTTCAAAGATAAGCATGTACTGAACAAGTTGTAAAAACGTGTAAAAACTAATTTAATCAACTGGAATTGGCGCTGTGGTAAGCTGTGGGGTATTTTTATTTAAAAATAAATTTTGCTTGATCAGTTTGCTCAACGGAACAGAGTCTACAACGGCCTGCTCCGCGAGTCTACAACAGCTTTCTCAGCGAGTCTATACCGGCTTGCTGAGAGATGTAAATAGAGGTCGGCAGTGGGAGGAGAATCAATGAGGGAACGACTGACTGACGATCAGGCCAAGTGACAGTTAAGAATAGGAGAGAATTTTGGTTCGTGTGGCTTTCAGTGACTTTGGAGTGCCTGGTTGTTATCGTGACGTCCTTTATGTAGAGGCCATGGTTTGCACTGTGCGACTGCCCTTACCATGTGTTCCTGGTGCTAGTTCGGTTACGTATAGTCCATCGTCGCTGCACATTACCGGCTACTGAGTTCACGCCACACCTGTCAGCGCCTCCAACCAGTAAGCCTTGCCCAGTCGATGAGTATGATGCATTATGACGAGGTTTCACTAGAATTTGTAAGTTGTTTCCAATTCATCTGACGCCACTGATTTTGACGTACTAATTTGAGAACTATATTTGCCTTTTTGCGTCATCGAGGAGGTCAAGCCTTCGTTATTACGTGTTATCAAGAATTAATTTTCTCAGTAAACATATAATAATGTTTAAGCTATTAAATAGCATTACCAAATGTTGTTAATTATTCTGTAAGCATTGATTTGTCTTTCGCTTTTCGATTAGTAAACTTAAATGTGTTTGATTTGACTATGTAAATTCAAGAAGTAGAATAATTTCTGTGTGTATCTTTGTTTGTTTAGATGCTGCTTAATGTACCCCACTGTAGTCAGTCCGCAACCCGAATAAAATTGTCTGCGTGGGAGTGGATTATCTCAGTTTCAAACTTTCTCATTTAGATGACGTAAGTTGTTTTCCTACTTAGATCTAATCTTATTTAGTGCGTAACTTTTTGTAAGTATCACATTTTTTACAATAATTGTTACTAATTTTAACAAATGAGGTATCATTACAAATATTTTCAATTGGATTTCTATATACATGTTCTCTGAGCTCTTGCATAGGGGTCGCGGTCTATTGTAATAATTAATCTCGAATTTAGAATTATTTTAATAGTTACAATTTATGAACAATACATTCCAAACAATCTATTGTTAGATAATAATACGTACTTGTGAACTATTTGTTTAAGTTTTTATTAAAATACAAATTTGTTGGTATTCTGTTGATATTATAACACGTAGCTAACATTATTCTTAGCTAAGTTGTGTGCTGAAATTTCCAATCCGTCTCTGCCTTAGGACTTTTAATCAGAATTGATGGGATGGTCCCTTGCTTGTTTCCGGAGAGTAAATTAGTTATTGTCCTCCACGTGGTATTTCGCAGTTTGAAACTGTTTTTATGACTTTATACAATTATACAAACATTATACAATTCATTTAAATTAATATATTTTAAACTGAATCAGGTCTCTTGTGGTGTATGATCTCATTATTCATGACCTTTGCAACTGACCCCCCAAAAATGACGCAGAAATGGTACAGAAAATGGGACAGCATCGAAAGGGCGAAATCGTTAGGTGGAGAATGCCACCCGTCAGCTCAATAATACAATCAAAGGCTGTAATATCGCCAGTAACTTCCTCTTCTCTAAGCAGTTGGAAATATCTCCTCCATAAATTATTTTCGCCGATTATTAATAATAATATCACCAGGTAATTCAACACGTTACCAATTATTAATGATATGTTTACTTTTATTCATTAATTATATTACTGCATATATTGCTCAGATTATCTACATCATTCTGATATCGCATGGCTCTGTATTTAATTTTGTGATATAATAGCTGAGTACCCTCTGCTGCGTTAGCGTGAAAGTGTATATTTTTCGAACATCACCATTGATGAGAGAAAACTCTGAACGGAATTTCGAAATATTCGCTTGGTCGAACATTGAAACACGCGTGAACCAAATTATGAATTTTTAAGTCTCTTTTGGCGTCGGTGTTGTGCTGCTGGCTGAAAATAAATCAAGAAAAATCTATTTGGGATTTCGGAAAATCGCTCAAACCAAATCCAAGACTACAGTGACCAACCTGGACAACACGTTAGTTTGAATGATAATTTAAACGTCGTTTGTTTGTTGCTCATAGTTTTAATGTTCTTAAGTTGTTTAGGCTGCATATTAGCCATCGTCAGTAACATACACTGAAAACAGTACATACATGAAAATAACAATAATTGAAACATAAAAGTACAACATGAAAGTATACAATAATTGAGATGTAAACAGTATCGAATTAGTGTAAAAATTATTAAAATTCTGACATCAAACAAAGAAAACAAAAATGAAGAATGAATAGAAGAAAGCAAATACAGTGTGAGAAAGCTGAAAAAAATAACATAATTGAGTATTCAGGAAAATTTTTTCTTAAGTGCTCAGAGGGCCCCGAATGGAGGTCATTATATGTTAAGTGAAACAGGGTTGGTGAAAGAGGAGGATAGGGGTTTTTTCAGGAACTGGCGGCAGAAGACTAGTGTTATTTTTCCATGCACTTATGTGTTTTTCGCCAATCACCTAATACAAAACAAACACACATTCAACATTGAGAAGGATCTTCATATATTAGAAGTAGAAAATAGATTTTGGCCCCGGATCAAATTTGAAATTTTACATATCCATGGTATCCTAAAAACGTCTCCCTATTCCCTGAACTTCACTCCCTTCTTATGAAACTAGCCTTCAAATTCCTTTCTTCTCACCCCCTAACTCTCCAGTGCACTGAACCCTGCTCCCAACCGTTAAAACCTTGAGAAATTCTTTCCGTCTTCTGCCGCCAGTTCCTGGAAAACTCCGAAACCCTCCTTTCCCCTCACTCTTTCACTTACCATATAATGACCTCCGTATATGGTAATGACCTGCGCACTTGCCAAAAAATTTTCCTCAATACTCAGTTATGTTATTTTAATCGGCTTGCTCACTCTTTACTTGTTTTCTTCTATTGAGAAGAAAGAAAAATGGACTAATAAGGAAATTGTCGTGGAATGTCGGAAGACGAAGACATGACACGAAATAAATTAATGTAATAAATAAATATACACTCATTCTTCATTTTTCTTTTCTTTATTTCATTTAATCTCATTTCTAGTGGTGTTGGCAATCGAACTTACAGCTTCGTGCTGACCTCCGGTGGCGGCCTCTGATAGCAATCAAAGGACGTTATATGCATCCATTTGCTAGCATCGACCGCAACTGTGTGCCGACAACTGGCGCATTCTACTGGAATGTCTATTAGCAAGAGAAACGAGTTGGAACATATTATTTAGAAACTGAATGGACAATAACAAAATTGAATGAAATTAATTTTTTAAAAATATTGTTAATGATTTATAGAACGCAGTTTATAAGGATATAATTTTTTTAAATTTGGAGTGAATTAAATCTTTTTAATAATATTTTCCCCGAAATATAAGCACAAGAATCGATTCCATTTTTAATTCTAAAAGCAAACCTGCTGTTTCTTCCAATTAATTTTTTACTATTTGCAATGTCACCCTCTGCATTTTTTTTACAAATTCAATAAATATTTTCGTCAATACGAATATTTTTGCTTTATTTTTTGTTTTACGTTAAAAATGAGCTTACCAAATACACTAATAATTAACATATATAATGTTTGATATTAATTTTTATAGGAAAATTATTGAGGAAATAGTGGATGTTTAAATTTCGCCCTGACATATTAATTTCGCAATATACGACCATCTTTACATTGAAAGCGAATATTGGTATAAAATACTCTTCATGGCTCTATGAAATACTTCCGATTTAATAATAACATATTTAAAAACGACTTAATGCCAACAAAATAGCATTTTTTACATGGCGTCCTCATTTTGTAACCTTGTATGTTGTATTAATAGTAATAACAAACAAAAATACTTTGTTTCTCTGGATAATTTACATTGGGTTGTTTCATTCTTAATATTCTAAAATATTTTCTTTCTTACGTTAGTTTTTATTTCGAAATTGCTGCTACATAATACGAAAACACGATATTAGTAATGCGAAAGAAATATTCAAGAGACCCGGTCGAGTCTTTGCTAATTTCCACTCCATAGCAACGGCTGGATATTTATACGGCAAATCACTCGTTTCTGAATGTTGAAATTGATTTTTATAGGCGAATACGCAATCATTTGCACAAACTCCAGGGCAATAATAAACTTTCATCAACATATTCGATCTTATTCGTCTCATTTGATTTTTCATTGCTACACTATTTTTATTTTATTTTCCCCTTCTGCTGAAACGCGTTAATTTTTCTTAAATTTTGTTCAAAAATGTTGAAAAACCGACCCACGCAGAAATCGCCGACGTTGAGCCGACTTTCGACGTATTTGGACGTCGACGTGGAATAAACGACGTCGTCCCGACGTCGTATTTTCCGAAACTTGGAGTCTAGAAAATGTTATGCGATGTCGAGACGACTATAATGAATTACGTTGTTTCGACGTCGAAATGGAGTCGAAGATCGACGTTGAGACGACTCAGTTATAATAATAATTATTATAAAAGCACATCCCGTTAATTGTGGTCCATTTCTCTTTGGATATCCGGAACCACATTTGCCATTTCGACGTTCCGTCTTTCACTGCCACCTGGATGCATTTTTCGCAAAGAATTAATTTTGCCGAGATCATCCTATCTTTTACTTGTTTATGGAGGTTACTATTTTACATGTTCATGTACCAATAGTATTCATGGTACCAATAGTAATACAGAGCAATACAAGACGATAAGAACTTAACATTTATCATCATGTTGCAGTAGGTCAGTGGTGGCGTGCTGGTCATGGGATGCAAAAGACTCTGGTTCAAACCTGACCCAGTCGGACTTGGAAGACGGGGGCTGTAAAACAACGTTCTTATTGGAATCTGTGTTACAAGCCATACAATATGATTTAACAAGGTAAGGCGATGGATAATATCCATAAAAGGTTTAATAAAAATTATAATTTCTTGTCAAGAAAGTCGTGTGACGTTGTTTTTTGGCGTTGTTACCCGGTGTCGAATAAGGGTTTTTTACGACTTTGTGAAGACACCGTTCTCCGACGTTGAATCGAAGTTACATGGTTCTTCAGTCACTGTCTGGCTATGTCTACAAATTGACAGATGTCACTGCTACATGTTGTGAGCATCATTACGTTTTGATGAATCAACCTACTTGATCATACTACCTACGTATTATCTTATATATACAACCTCCCCCTATTGGTTTTGAATTCGTGCTTAGTTTTAGGGATATGTGTGACGCTATTATTATACTCACTTGCGTTCGATAGGGGTTTTATCCCCAGACTCCATTAACGGCTATGCTCGCTAGAGAATTTTCCCCAGATGATTTAGGGCAGCGTCGTTTGAGCGTTCACCTGTGGTGGGGAGTTATGCCCAGCGTAGAGCTTCTCTCCGCCCCGACGTGTTCTTATGTCTACTGCGGAGAGCGCTGAGATTACTTCCCCGGGTACGTCAGTATGTTTTTGCACGGAGGGTTTCGTGAACAGTTCATCAACGCTTTTGATGGTATCAAATGAGGAAATTTTCGGATTTTTAGTAGTGTGTTAATATTTATGTTATATGAGCGTTGTAGTTATCTAGAGTTTTGTGACGCCGTTACGTTTTCTTTCCTTTTTTTACTTTCTCATATACGTAGTATATAGAAAGTATTGTAATAGTGGAAAAATTCAAAACCTAGGTTTTGGCGCAAATATCAGTTATGGAGACTCCTGATTCCGAAAAAGTTGTTTTTGGCTGGACGTCCGTCCGTCTGTGCGCAGCACTGCTGACCGAATGGAATTTTTTTCTTTTTTCATTTTTCGTATTTAAGGTAGAATTTACTTCTGACATATGCACGTGCTTTCAATTTTCTTTTTACTTGAACACAAAGGGCACTTCATATGAAGGTCAAAGTACATTTCTGAATATTTTTCAAAAACTGGTCCAACGATTTTGCTTAAATATTGTCTGGAAAACGTAATTAGTATGCATTACATCCGCATTAGCGGTATATATCTTGAATGTTAGGAATTATTTCAGTGTGTCTATACCAATCTGCTGTACTTACACATTTGTATATAGAATGAATGGTCTATGGACCGACTCGTGGGAAGAAATTCGAGCGGGTGGTCCAGGTGGCATGTGTGTGTGTGTGTGTAAGAGGTCTTCCGCCCGACGCATTCTCTGGTTTGGCAGTCGGAAAAGAATCGTAACCTGACGGTTGCGACAGCAGACTCCTGCCACGACGACGTTGTATTGTTCAAGCAATACTTATTAATCTAATGAGTATCATTACTCCAAAATATTGTAAAGATAAATATGAATCATACCACATATCTTTATGAAAAATTAAAAGGTTTTGTTGTTCTCTTAGAGACCAAATTCATTGCAGTGCAAAATGTCAGAAAACCTAGCGTGCTCATCTACACTGCTAATACGTGAAGAAAGAGGAAAAAACATCGGAATCATCTCTTCTACGTATCATAGAAATTGCACATAATCGTTTTATAACCGTTTAAAAATTAAATTTTTAAGCACTCTTAAGGAAATATTTGTGGTAGTGTCGCTCACCATAGTTGTCACGAGGACAAATTAATTTTAAAAGAACTCATGCAAAGTATTTTCAATTTGTCATGCAGCTTGAATATAATTTTGCGTTATTATAAGAATCTCGTGCAGTATTCAAAATAGTGAACTGCATGTATGAATATAGTACGAAAATCTATACTTATTGGAGGTATATTACTGGTAGATTACTCTCAATGCAATGATTGTGTTTAATGACATTACGGTCAAACAAGTGAGTATTTGTATCAATGCTGTAGTACGTACGGAGCCTAGAAACACAGCAATTACTATTCAATAATTCATGTATTAAAACGATTTTAAAATAACGTACAGGAAAAATGGAAAAAGTTGTGAAATCATTTTCAAAACCCTTATCTTGATCAAGGTAAGTCACACACTAATTTCGAGGGAGTGTCGAGGAGGACAAAATTCTCGATTGGTGACGGAGAGGAGCATTTTCAAGGACGGTTTGCGGAGGACTGCTTCTCTTTTGGTCGCGAATGCGGAGAGTGATCGTTTCTTTGGTTGATGAATGCGTCTCCCTATGTGCTGCTTCACAACATTCATCTCAATCTCGCCGCTGATACTGTACCGTGCACCTCTGAACATCGGTCCCATGCCGTCGGCCTTGCACCTCTATCGTTGACATCGATTCTGACTCTGGTATGTGCCCACTATGATATTATGTTAAAGACTGTTATGCGGGTGGGTAGTGCCGTGAAGCAAGGAAAAAGTGATTTTACAAAATGCGCAATCTTTAATAAATGCACAACACCTTGCAGAAACTGAGTAGTCAATACCATTAACACCTATTGCTCTCCTCCTCAAGTGGAATTCTGTTTTTTATTATAAAAAATGAATGTGAAGTCTGTTATGTGTTTGGGTATCTGAGGACAACGTTATCTTATTTATATCCACTATTCATAATTTTTTTCCTTAGTTGAATGAAAAAGTTCCTAGTATTTGTTAAAAACATTTGCACTATTACTAGTTTTGTCAGGAAGAATAAAATTTTAAATATTAGCGAGTATTGTATAAAAAGTGTAACAATTGTAAATGCACCATTTATTAGTGCATTACATTATATTATTTTCATTTGTGTATTGTTTATTATTTTATGGATGGTGAAACCTTTCCCATTTCCTGACGTCCAACCTGTACTATCTGTATCTGAGGCTAGTAACCGGGGATTTACTACGAAATAAAAGTTTTTAATCGTAAAATCTCGAGGAATAATTTAGATTTTACAACAATTTTAATGAAATGGTGTTGCTGCGTCATGCTTCGGAAGCAAAAATTCGACTGATGTAGCTCCCGGGAGAGGGTACAGTATGGTCAAGTTTTGTATTAAATTTGTATTATTCTGAATTTGAAAAGTTATAATGCTGTACATGTATTTAAAAATCAGTAAGTATAAGTATTTAGATCTTACAATATAGATTTATATTTTTTCTGAGTAAAAGAAGATTAGTATACGAAAAATCCGGGGCAACGCCGGGTTATCAGCTATTACGTTTATAAGTCAAAAACAATCAATTCACATGATTATTTTTCCTGCTACCAATTATAATATTACATATAATGTTAGTCGTTATGGATCAGATAGATATGGATGCGATAGATTATATTACATATAATGTTAGTTGATATGGATCAGATAGATATGGATGCGATAGATTATATTACATATAATGTTAGTTGATATGGATCAGACAGATATGGATGCGATAGATTAACTTCGGATTATTCTTCTTCCTTCAATAAAAATCTTATCAAGCACATTAATAAAATGATTAATTCACATACGAATAGTATACTTATAATTTTATTTTTATAACATTATACACTTTCAAACTATGTAACCTTTTTATTCGCTACATATATTAAAAAATATACTTCTATTTTGCAGTGCATTATAATACTACTCGAAGTAAAATAGCATATGTAAACATTTATTCTAAATATAACAGCATTTAACACTTTATCTTATACTTAACTAAAAATGCATTATCGTTCAAATAAAAACTCAATTTTTACAAGTCTCTAAATGTTTTGTTATAAGTGAGAAAAATATCTATGTAAGAGATGTTTAAATGCTGAACAGTCTTTCAAATGAATTAATTATAACAAAATATATTTAAGTGAAATTGTTTATAGATAATAAAAATTTCGTTTAATGTGTGAAACGTAAACTGTAATAATTCATTATAGAAATGTAGTGTTACCTCTGTTGTTCTTTTAGTTTTCGGTACTATTGAACGTTATTTATCGCTTATTATTCGAAATTTATATTCATTTTTTACCTCTAAGTTTTAGTTATACATACCAGCCTGTGTGAAACCTATGAGTGTTTTCCTTCATACTTTTTACATTCCAATTATCTGGTAAATTAAATTAAATCATTTATCATTCTTTAATTTCCAATCCTATTTTTCCGTATTCATGTTGAAGTACAACCACAACATAAAATAATTACTTAAATATGAACACTAAAAAATAATCACTTAAAAAACATTTTACTGAACTAATTCGGTGAAAATTCTATCTATAAACTAATTATCATTTTCAACTAATTCTTCATAACACAAAAATGACTATTCTCGAAATTACGATTATCTAAAAATTTCTACATGTTCACTATATGCCAAGTTCACAGCAAGAACCATAATTGTTTCATAAATTTACAAAACTTTGTTAATTGAAAAGTGTTGAAGTGGTGACATTTCTTCTTCAAAGTGCACCCCGAGTGACAATCATTATTATTCAAATACAGATAAAATTTTCTTTAGTCATAAAATTTTAATTTCCTTTATTTATTTGAAAACTACAAGAATTCAGGTTATTGAAAATTATTACCTTAGACGAAGAAGAGAAAGAGAAATCATCCAAAAAAGAATATTGTCCAGGGCACATAATGAAGTAGCATGCAAACAACTTGACAAAACATTAAATATACTATTTACAATGTTGGTCCCAAATCCACACTCAGAACATAATAGTCAGTGTAACATGACAATATTGTTTTAAAAAAATCTTTCAAAATGTCACTCTACTAAAATTTCTCCCACAAAATCTAGAATTTTCTTTAAAATTCAGTTCTGTGGTTTATATTCACCCCTATTCTCATTGCGAGAGAGATTGTCCAATCATTTTCTATCTCCCATGTAGTATAATTATCTTTTTAACCCCTTTGAAATGCATATTTGTGACTCAAACCAATTTGTTTTGGGTGGTTTCACCAAGGCACGCTATATAGTTTTACCCACTTATGTACACACAGTTTAAATTTTTCCAGACTTCAACGTTTAAAACACATGTCTCGAGCGTTTCGAGTAGAGAAGTCACATCTTTCAGTATCACCATTACATCGAAAGAGAAAAAATTCTTCTCTAAAATTCAGTTTTGAAAACCAAACACCGTGAGCTCGGTGTTTTCCTTCTTTTACTTTTCTTAGATGTAACAGATAGCACCTCCTCTCTACCAGAACTATATCCAGACAGCTGCAGATCTCAAGATAAATTATTATAAACAACGGCTAACGTGGAATCAGAAAATTTCTCAGCAAATAACTATTTGTGGTAAAACGAAGAAGGTAAAATATTACATTCATTTCTTGTTTCGGCTTATTCATTGGGAAACTAATTCGTAACGAGTGTTTCTTTCGCAGAATGCTTTAATGGGTTTCATATATTGAACTCTCTTCAGTATTTCCTACACAAGGAAGAAGAAATGTTAGTACTTCCTCTAGATCAAAATGCGAATTTATTTTCTGAACCTTACGAAGTTGCGCGGACTTCTGTGACATTAGTTCGTCTTCCACAAGTCACACACTATTCCCCTCTGAGCACTGTTTCAAACGAAGCACCATCTCGCATTGTCATCCTGAAGTATTAGATCCGTGTGAATAACAAAGATAGACTCTTCCACACATCCTATAGCCTCGAATCCATGGGATAGCTCTCAACTGCACCGTACATTTGCTGCACGGTGTCCCTCGAAGGACGAGACGGCGCAGGTCCAATGCCGTTGCCATTCCCCATGAGACGAGACAAGCCTCCTGCTATTCCATTGCCCACCCCTCCTCCACCGCCACCTCCTCCGGCGAGTTGGCGTGCTCCAGCTGCGAACCCGTTCATCTGACCACGTGCATTCTGTAGATGCGTACCCCCATCTGCTACCATTCCGCTGATGGTGCCCACGTCGCCTCCAATCCCGTTAGGCATATGGCGACCAGCTGCGCCAGTCAATGATGACCCATCGCTGTCCAGATCCTGTAACATACCCTGCCACAAAGGGACAATTAGTGTTAATGGCTAATAGTTCTTTGTTTACTCCCCTTACCATAAGGAAAGGGTCCGAGGTGGGACATTTTTATAAGGAAGGGTCCAGCTTTTGCCGTGTCACAGTATAACCTCACAGTGTCACTACATTAAAAGAATAGCGTACACTATCCATCCAGATGCGAGACAAGACAGTTAAAAGTTTTATGCTACAATCATGTATATACTTCAATTTTTGACCTCAAATACTATGATCAGTGACCGTGGAGGAGTTGCTCTGGTTCTTCAATTTTGAGGAATCGCAATCAATCCTCATGCTCGACTATACACGTTTTCCAATTTAACTTTTTTTTACATTGCGTGCATCTTATTCAAAATGTGAAAAATTGTTAATAATTAATAAATAATTTATTCTACTGATTTTTACTGTTGGACAAGAACAATTATTTTATGGTTCAAAAAAACTTGATAATGAATTTAGACTGTCGTTTGACTCTTTCTTTGATAAAGGTTGCAATATCTTCAGTCACGTGATGCGGCTGCCATTTCCACTAGAACAGCATTTCTCAGTTTTTAGTGAATTATTCTCGTAAGTGCCCCGTAAGGTACGAAAATTTTAACGTCGTTGTGCTCCTTGCCATGTTTTAGCTGGTTTTTTGCTGCATTAAGCCGATACTTTTGCCAGTAAAAAAACATAAGCGCGCGAATGTTTTTCCTTATAAGCACATAGTAATTTTAAGACAAATAATTCAAAATTTTGCGCCGGAAGGGTATGAAAATTCATCGCCACTGGGTACGGAATGGTACGCATGTAAATACGTTATTGTTACATTATTATTTTACGAGTTTTTTTCAGAATTGTTTTCGTCAGTTTTTGAATGAACTTATTCTTTTACAAGTAATTTTGAAATAGTAAAATTTACGATTAAACGCACCAAGTTCTTGAAATAGGAAATAGGGGCGTAGACGAGACTCAGACGAAGGTTTAACAAAGAACAAAAATTTGAAAAGGTGTCTGTCAGTTGTCCTCCAATCAATATGTTAAACATATCTAACATGAAATTATATCATGTAGAGGAACCAAGTTTACGAAAATACAATACTTATTCATGTTTTATAATGGTGGTATTTTTAAAGTGAGGCACCAAAATGGATAATAAAATTTATGTGTAAATAACCCATATTTTTAAAAGAACCTAGTCCATCTGCTAAGAAGAAAGACCAGTAATTGTGCATAATTTTGAAGATTTTGAAGAATCTCAAGTTTCAGATATGAGTTCGAAAATATTCTTAATAAAGTTTTGAATACAAGCACTAAATAAAAAACTTATTTCCTCTTAAATTCAGTTCTTAAATCAGATTAATCCATGTGATTTATAAAAAATTCGAGATAATCCTCCTTATAGGTTTGATGACTAATAGTAACTAATAGTAATTCAACTAATAGTAACTGTTGCCGAGGTATTATATCGTATGAGTATACGAGTAACTCACCTTCCATCTACTATTATTTAAGAAAAAATAAGCAGAATTAGATAGGTTTTTTGTAGTCAGAATATGCGTCACAAAATCAATTACCAAATAAATATCTTAAGCCAATTCACTGAATTTTACTTTTTAATATAACGATATAATACGAAACCTGGACTTGAAATCGATGTTAGGAACGTAGACAACCTTCGCTCTAAAAACAGGACATTTCGTATATCACGCATCGATACAATAATCGTAGTTGATAACTTCGATATGACATTACATGTACGAACGCTTCTAAAACGCTGTCATTTTCTTTCACGTCGTTCCTTATGTAAGTTCCTTAAATCCCATCAGGAGTAAAGGTTTATTTTCTTGAACAGCTATGTAATGACCATAGATTCGACACTCATGACTACTCAGTGCAACTGATTCAAGACGGGAAAATACATTATACTCACAAAAGATATTTTCAAATAAAATATTTTTAAAATAAAATTTAACTGTACCTTTTTTGTTCCAATAGAATTGTAATTTCACTTAACTATGGTACAAAAATGAAAAAACTTAGGGATACCTCATTACATCAATGTGATAATAATAGTGAAGTCGAAATTTTAATTACTGAATGTCACGCTATTTTAAGAATGTCATCCACGTTTTTAGTAGCGTATTAGCGACAATTGTTGTTACAAAAAGGTTCATTATTGGTTAAAAATAATGGAAAAAGGTTGAAAATTATTAGTATAAATTATTTTAATATAGTTGTTGTCATGAAATATTATGTTTCCTTTTATGCTGAAAATGTTCTTAGTTTTAAACTAAAGTGTGTTTACCGTGAATGCCAAGAGCATACTTGGAAAGTTGATCAATTAGTTTGCAAAAAACTATAAAATATCTTGAGATAAAGAAATTCAATATTAATTCTAACAAAAGAAAGCTTCGTATGTTCAATTCCATATTTTAAAAAATTGTAAATTGCAAATTTAAATGAAAAATGAACCGCAAATTCATGAGAAACAACTTACATAAGTTAAAAACTTCCAAGACATAAACGCGCTGTTAATATAACAGACTATGTGGACTACTTCCTTGATTATGTTTCTTTGAAAGTAATATAGTTTTTTAAGAGTCTTCTCTTTCTGTTTCTTATAACTTTCTTTGTATTATCTTTCTGTCATAGAAGACGTATTACTCTTATCGAAATAATGTATCAACGTTTCTTGAATAATATATCAACATTCTCTTTTAGCTTGACTTTCAATAATAATATTGTTTTTGCTGTCGAGTTTTTAATTCCAAAATGGTTTTGCACATATGTTCATTTTTTTGTGAACTCTTAATTTGAACATTGAAATCATGTGTCATATAAGCAAAATAAATGCATTCGTAGAATATAATCGTGACAGGAGTATATTGTTTTTCGAGCTACTTTACCTCGATATCAAGGATAAAGGACGTGAAAGGGAAAAGGCGATCGATGTTTTATTGATTCCTCTATATCCCGTTATTCTCCCTCCTCCGAACGTCCATTGATCTGTTACATGACACGACTATTCAGCACGTGATGTCCATGCGGAATATTAGAAGTACTTTATAAACGAACACATATGAGTATACTACTCAACATACAAAAAAAAATTATGTTCTATGAATAACTTAACTATTGGTACGATAAAGTGTTTTTTTGCTCACATTTTTTTAAAGTAAATTCAGTTATGTGTATTAAATGACTGTAAAAATAGTGATGTATAACAAGTGAAAATGAATTTTAAGAATGAATATAATCATATTTGTTTCGGGATGAGTAGAACGCTTAAAACTAGGAAAATATTTTCATCGAATTTGGAAGTGGTGTTTTTAGTTTAAAATTACTCCTCTGAAATGACCTAGACTTATTATTATCAACTGTGGAGCATTATTAAAGTTGGAAAATCACTGTATAAAAATGTCGATTTAATTAAAAGAAATCTAGGGAAACGAAGAGAAGTTAATAAAAATCATTAAGTATAATACCTAAATATTTACAAGTACGATACACGACACATTAAAAACAATTACTATACCACTGAAGTCAGAATACAAGATTTACTTTACAATTTGATTATAAAAGCAATAACGTGATTTTTTACACACTGAGAACTTTTCTATTAGTCATTCAAAAGTAGAAAAGAAGAGTGGGGAAATACATTATTCTCTTATCATCGTGGTGAATTTACCATTTGTAAGAAGTTAATTGACATCATAGAATATCACTCTGCTGATTTCGCTGTTGTGAACAGAGCTATTTTGTATCTTTCACTAAATCAACGCTTTACAGTGATAATACATTGATGTGTTAATACATAATATCTAAAAACGATAATTTTGTTTAGTTTTCTGTAAAGATGACTAAATGTAATTTCAATTACTATTTATCTGAATTAAATTTTTCACTTACATATTTGTTTATTTGTTATTCTCTTCCACACGCCATTCCTAACTCTGGCAAAACAGGGTCGTGAACATTCTTCCAAGACCCGATCGATAAATATAAAATTTTGGAATTATATCAACGTTTTCCCAACAAATTTTTAGTCACTGTGAAAGCGGAGGATGAGTATCTAATTCAGGTGCTAATGTCTTTACCTAAGGAGAAAGTAAAAACTCTCTCAATTGAAAATATGTACTTATGTTTAAGTTGATGGGAGCAACCTGTTGTCGTGAACACGAAGGGTCTCGTTGCGCAGGAACTGGGTCATGAGACCAGGTAACAATGTTGAGGCAGCATGTTCAAAACACATTTAAAAAGACGGCTCTTAGACGCGAGGGCAGAGAGTGGAGTAGACCGTGTGTCGAGAGAGTGCACGCAACCCGAGCATCCAGATTTGACCCCAACAGGGGACGGTCGGTGTTCTACCTCGTCACTCTTACCTTTTCCAAACCTCAGTCGACCCGTATAGGGAACAGTGCTATGACTCCTGAATAGTTCCTTAACTATTACGGTCACTACTGCAGTTGGTTCAACCCTCGTCTCTGTATCTCTATCTCTCTCTCTGCCGCCTGGAGACGACGAAGGATGATAACAACTGCTGAAGACTCTCTAACCTGACCCTTCGCTTCCCAAGTCGTCATGTGTGACTAAATATTAAAAGGGTTTTCATCTCGAACAGAGTCTCGTAGGGTTCACCCTTATCTACCTCTCCTCTCCACTTAACCCCCTCCCTCGATCAGCTCCCTCTTCTCATCCCCACGTTCTCCGCCTCTGAAGGTCACGCTCGGGTCCCCTCGCTCGGCCAATTAGTTAAACAGGGACCCGAAAACGTGACACTGTCTACACTAACCAAACATTACAGGTGTCCGACTGGTCTGCACTAGGAGCACTAGGAGGAAATTCTCAAACATACAAATTTCTTTCCGGACCATAATGTTATAGAAAGCGTCCCATACATACCTGATATTCTGTGCTTGGCTGGTGCGGTAGGATGGGCGCGGCCGGAGCGGCTGCAGGCATCGCAGGGAGTGCGGCGCGCGCCGGGGGTTGGTCCGCCGCACCTGGAGGCGGGGCGGCGTGTTTCGGGACGATGAGACCTCCAGTGCGTTTCACGTGCTCCACATGCTGCAGCACCACGCGCAGGAACTCCTCTTCAACCTGTGCACGAAAAGGACATGGCGATTTCCATGCATATGTACAGAAGATAGGAGGAATTCAGGAATAAGAAGAAGAAGAAGAAGAAGAAGAAGAAGAAGGTGGCAGAGACGGAACGAGGTACGTGAAGTGTAACAGAGTTTGTGAGAGTCATGAGGCAGAAGGGAATAATAAACATTTTGAAGAGAAGATTGAAACGAAAGAAAGTATTTAAGTTGTATGTGCAAAAGTTACGAAGCATGTAGTAAGAATAGTATGTAGTAGGACAACAGTCTAAGATTTAAATCCTAAGAGGAGTGAGGAAAAGGAAACAAAAAAGCACTCAGGAGTGACAATATAATAAACGGGCTAACACTGTTGTACTGCTAAATGCTAATGTGATGCGTTGATTAATTGAAAGAAAAGTAGTTTACATATCAATAATGAAGAATTCCTACTAACACGTTCACGTGGAAGTGCACCTGTCTGGCCGCGGAGACTTGACGTCTAAATCACTGGTCTAATCACGATGAAATTCTACAGAAACTTGAAATCCAGATCCTAGCATGTGATATATCGTTAAAAAATTAACATTTAGTATACTTTACGTTAATCAATTTTTATCAGCGGCTGGTTGAACTGGTAGAGACAAAACCATTCAAGACAAGAACTTAACATTTTGAAATGATCCTTTCGTATTGTTCATGTGCACAAATAAAGAATTTTCGAAAATTCCGAGTTTGAAGGGGTAAATTACGAAGAAATATGATTTGTAAACTTCGTTAATTCAAATGCCTAAATATCAATTTCGATCATTACTACAATTATAAAAGGTTTCAAGTATTGTCCCTTTTCCTTGTTGGATTATAAGAGAAAATTTTTCAATATTAGTATTTACATATTTTATTTTTCCCAAGGTCTACCTCTTCTACTTTGATTCTTTTCAGTGCGTGAATGAAAAAGTAGAAGTTTCTTGAATCACACGAATAACAAATTGCCTTATACCTTTTCAGTATAATGCTTATTTACTGTACATAACTGTAAATAAACATTTGCAAAGCTGTACAGTCATGCAAAGATCACGATTTTCGATCCTCACGGGATAAATTAATAAGATTTTGCAGAAACAATTGCATCTGCAGCACCCAATACGCAAACTCTTTTGCACACTACGGAAGCATCACAAATCTTGCGTCTTAAGAGGCGTTAAACCTATTTTTAATAATTATTTGCGAAATTATAACAATAACAAAAATGGCTGATTTTCATGTTTTTTACCGTAACTTTTTTATTTGTTGACTGATTTCAATATGCCAAGTCTCAAATTGGAGGTATTGGCATTGCACACAAAATCTTCTCTATTTCACTTTTCTGTTCGACCGATATTATTGGACCGATTCGAATATATTCGAAAAACTAAAATTCTACATTTTAGTGGACAAGATTCTAACAAGTAGCTACAGTGGAAATTTAAGTTTCTGAATTAATTTTCGTCTACTGGATGTTGCGTCTGTTAATACTGTTGTTAAGATACTGGTAGTGTTTTTAACATTTTTACGATAACTAGGTATTGTTACAAATGGTTGTTAAAATAATATATGAATAGACTTATGGGGAGGTGTTGTTAACTTGCATTTTGTATTCATTTAAATTACTAAAATTTGATGTCTGAGAATAAATCGAGGTATGATTTATGAATTCGAAGACTTGTGAATTTCTGTACACACTAATAGGCAACCCGGCGAACACGCATGTACAACGTGTTGATGAGCTCAGCTTGGGATGCAGCAGCTTGCAGTTCATGATAATTTTTTTTTACCAATATCAGCTTTATTCGACATTTCTCGCGCTTACATTTAATTAAATATTTAATCTTATGGCTAATATTTATCAAATATATAATTACATATTTGAAAATATTGATAAAATAAAAATTCATACGAGTACTTGACCATTTTTTCATAGACATACAAATTTGTATTAAATGTGTATTGTAAAATATTTTTTGTGAATAGAAATTAGAACAATCAATTTAATAAAAACAGGACGAAAATAATATATCTTAAATATATCATCTTAAGAGGAAAAGATGTGTGAGAACTAAATAAGTTGAAAAACTCAATCCACAAGTATTTTAAATTCGAATCAAAAAATTTTCTTTTCGATCTCAGGAAAACAAGCATAATTGTGTGCACATTATATTGTTTCATGAACTATAAAAATGGGATGATAGACTTGTTCATATAAAAAAAATTCCAACTTAAACAACTAATTCTTTTTTTTCGGCGTTATAACTCATTTTCCTTGAAAAACTTTCTGCAGGTTGCATCCGATGCTATAAATGTGGACCACTTGGCCAGACATTATTTTAAATATTCCATGTGAATTATAGTTTATTGTATTATGAGCAGTATTTTTATAATTATGACACGTTATATAATTAAATTCCAAAATTTATGTTGGTATAAACAACTTTTGAACCATTAATGCAAGTTTACCCAAATTAGACTCGAGCGCCGAGCCCAGCGACTTAACACCTGGGTCTGGTGGTACGCGTATCAAAAGAGTAGCAGTAATGTACCCGTAACTTAGTTGGAAAACTAGAGAAGAGAAGAAGTGACAAGACTCACCGCTGGAGTGTCGGTGTCGCCGTCCACGATGGTGAGTCGTCCTTCGGCGTCCAGAGCTTTGAGCAACGGTAGTGTGAGCTCACGGAAGAGTTCGAGGCGTCGACGAAACGCAGCCACGCTGTCATCCACGCGCCCTCGACCCAGCTGCAGTTTGGAGCAATCCAGCAACACCACCGCTGGCTGCTGGTTGAACTGCTTAAAGGAATGATATACAATACACATTGCAATGTGATTGGGAATAAATGTACCCATTAAATGAAAAATTGTTTACCTCACTGATATATAAAACAACAGTTTGTTTCAATGTATACTTGATGCCTAAAACCGTTAAAAATTAAAGGGCTATGGATTTCACTTTCATTCGTGTCAAGGAGAATAATTCAGAAAACCAAGTAAGCTAGATTCAAATCAGACGCATTGTTTCAATTTGTTTGTCAAATATTGAAGAAATTGCTAAGGCTAAGGTAACTTCAGATAAGATAATCGTTAGTCTGGGCTTTTGTGTAGCAAGAAAAGCTTCGCGTATTTGGATGAAAATACCTATTTTCGCGTATTTGGAACCGTAAGTTATTTGTAATTTTTACGGAGCACGCGCGAATTCGCGTCACGTTTTTTTAGTGAAAGTCCAGTGCATTTACAGTTATATGAGACTGTAATCTTTACAGTGCTATAATATTTTACTTTTTAAAATAAAACTCCGACAAGTACATAACCATTACGCAACTCATTTTTCCCTTTGAAAATTATCTCAAAAACTACGGGATACATTTTTATGAAATTCATGAAATGTTCAATTGAGGGAGTCAAAAAGTGTTTTATTGTGATCCCACATCCGGGTTAATTAGGTTGTTTTTTAAAACTTGAAAATTAACAAAGTTTTATTTCTATTGAATATATTATGTTTCACTTAAACGTATTGATCTCATTTCCGTATAAAAGAAGTAATAGGTTAAGAGCTACTATATTAATTGTAATTGTTATGAATTGGCTAACAATAGCATTTTATTCAAATATCTTGTAATAATCTTTGTAATTAATGCACAATTTATAACAAAAGAGTTTGATAAATATTAACAAAATCTTCTTAATAAAACATCGCAAATGGAAAAACTGTCAGATGTTACGAAGACCGGGTCGCTGTCGTTGTAATACGATGTAATCATTATGAGAAGTTTTCCCACTTATAAGTAAATAAGAACACCATGGTGCTTTTAAATTGATAGTTTGATTGAATGAAATTCTTTTAACAATTAAGGAAGTTTGAACAATATGCATATTATTGAAGTCTTACTTACCTTTAGAAAATTTATGAAGTGTAATTGAAAGAAAACATATTTTAATTTATAACGTCATACGCATTTTTAATAAACCAGTAAAGACACGAAATGAATTCATTAAAAAGTCACATGGTTTCTTTGAGTATTTAGCACTGTAATAGAAGTTTTAGAATATATTAAAAGATTTCATTTTTCTGTCGGGTTCCGGTATGCAATGAAGTTTCCTGAAATATTATTAATTTATTGTCGGACGCAATGAGGGTAGTTTTAAGATGACATTAGACTCATAACTCCTTAATATAACATAGAAATATATTTTTAAGTAAATTTATGCGGAAGTGATGAGATTAAGTACACAATGCTACGAACTCTAAATATCATTTATAATAAATTCATAGTGCATTATTCCATTGAAAACAACCTCCAATACAAATCTAGCTATTCAGGACGACCTAGAGAGCTCATTCACGGATGAATTCAGTCAGCGATGTTATTTACGTGATGCATAAGTATAGGAATTAGTTGTGAAATCACTCCAATTTTTAATCAACACATTGAAAGTTAAATATATTTGGTAATTCGTCACACGATGGTGGGGAATAGTAAAAATGACGTATCAAAAGACATATATCTAAAAGCATAGCGCTACAGAACGATTGAGCTGTTTGTGAAGTGTACACACATTACGAACCTGCGTTAACGTCCTTCCCCTAGCGTTCTTACTGCTGAAGGGAACTTCGTAAATAACAATGATAATAATGACTGGCGAGGAATAAAAAGAAAGAAAGAACGTAAACATAACAGGTGCACTAAAAGAAATGAAAGAAAATGACACAAAAATGCGATAAGAAGCAAATACAAATACAAGTAAGAACAAAAAATTAAATTACTTCCACCACACCATTGGAGAGCGAGATTTGTTCAACGTTACTTCTTATTTTATAGTTCAATTTGTTCTTACATTTTCAATTGCTCAAATTTTAAAAGAGCGAAAGAAAAACATGTCAATTCACCTGTGTGTGTTTTCAACATAGGAAATAGAAGAAATGATATTCAAATATTTCATGTCACGTTTGTGACGCGTACAGTTTATTTTGTCAGTCGATAACAGCAGCAGAAGTTCCACGACGATACATTTTTTGTGCAAAGGAAAAAGAGCTCATACCATTTTCGTGCCAAGCACATATTATTTTGTATCGTATTTCCTTCACAAGGATTTACGATCCACTCACGAGTAACAAGGTATCTACTTAAACTTTATTACACCCCATGATAAATTAAAAGTCGTTTCTATGTTGCTCATTTTTTTTTTATTATTGGTATTAGAAAGCTTTTTCGGCTGCATAGCAACCATCGTCAGTAACATACACTGAGTGTTGAGGAATATTTTTGGCGAAGGCNATAATGTTGCTAAAGCACCACAATTACCAAGTTTATTACACCCATCATGATTTGGATAATATATTATTCATGGAATATTTAAATGTTACTAAAGCTTCGTTTCGGTTGTTGCAAAAAGGAAGAGAAAAAGAAGTTAGAAAATATGTACATTTAAGTATTTAAACAAAATGTATCGAGAGTATACTCGTACACTGCTATTGATTTGTTGAAATGGTGATTTCTTTTATTACTCCGTGTTTTCCCAAGTTTCCCCAGACTTTGGAAGTAAATGGCGAGTTTAATGTTTAAGCCCATGGGAAAATATAATTGTTAACTTTGTTGTAAATATTTATATCATTATAATTCTTATCATTCTTAATGAAACGCCAAGAACTTTACTTTGTGAGGCAATTTTAAAGTGTAAAATTTACTCAAGCTGTAATAAAATTGTTTCAACATGTGGTTCATGATTCAAGTGTGTGCACACTCATAAATTTTTCAATACTCGTCACACTATGGCATGTTAAAAATGAGCTTTCCCCATAAGAAAGCATTGGTTTACTTATAACAACCAATAGTTATCGACGCCAGGGAGATGGAGGTAGCTCACTCTCGGTGCCTTCTTTCGGCAAATATTTGGGTGTTAATCCCAAGAACAAAGTGGTGGAAGAGAAGTCACCAACAATGGTCGAGGGAAAAACTCCCAGCGAGAAAATCGAATGGACGAAATAAAGTGAAAAAATTAAACAAATAAATTGTACGCAATATCATGAAGAGTTTTTAGAAATTCTTTCACAAATTTTATTTTTCAACTAAAATTTTAAAAATTTTTTTTTTCATTTTTGATTTAGAACCAGTACCTTCATAGGAGAAGATTTATAGATTAAAACCAAAGAAGTATTATCATATCTCTTTAATGTGGAGTGCTGATCCACGGTATCTCGGTATTATAATAAAACTAGCCTTCTCACGGAAGTTCTTGCTATCTTAGAATCTGAATAACAGTGTTCTTGTTATACATATCATGGCGGAAGAACAAATCTGATGGTCAAATTCGTTAATACTTTATTAAATAAATAGACTATATATTAGTTGGAGGGAGAGTCTCGGTTAGTTCACTACCTAACTATCTCTGGGGACAGTAGATCCAATTCGAGGTTTACCGAAGTTAAATTACTTTTTTTAGGTGTAGGGGAAAAATGAAAAAATGTTGCAAACTATAGAGGAATTTAAGCTTAAAATAATGATACTGATTTCACAACTTCTTACATTTACCATGGAAGTGGAATAATATCAAACTTGCTATTTAGGTAGAAGTGAAAATTATAAAACGCGTATTATATGAGGTTATACACATATAACGAAGTAAACCATATTTGACATTGTAAAGAAGAAACGATGCACGCTTCCTGGCAACAACCTCTTCCAAATGTGAATCCAAACATCTTGACCAAAGTTTATCTTAAACAGTGAGTATTTCAAGAAGTGAAAACTCACCTTATTCTCGAAGTCGTGCACTTGCGCTAAATCACGTGGGAAGCCATCCATGAGAATTCCTTGCGCGCTCATGTTGGTGCGCATCTGAGACTCCACCAACTGCAGCACGTATGTCTGCACAAACGACAAAACAACGCTTTAAAACACTACATTCCAAGAGTAAAAAATATATTAGGTGATGGTGAGTTAAAGAAAGAGTGCTCATAAATAAATGAAAATATACTCGTAGTGTCTCTACCCTCTGGAGTGTCCATTGCTGCAAGAATCCTTACATTCGGCACAGAGAATAGTCGCCACGCGGCAGAAAATGCTTTTTGCAGTAAACAATTCAGAAAGAGAGACTATTTTTTCCTCATTTATATAAGAGCAAAAAAAGTCGTCAATTCTCGAGCTTTGCAATAGATCTAAGAAAATTGTTCCATTTAAAAAATCAATACAAGTGTCAATATATGTGCAGCTAAAATAATTACAACTTATTGGAATTCACGTAATGATTAGCACATGTCACGACTTATCTGCATGAAAATCGCACTTTGATATACGTATTTATCCGTTTAGAATATGTTTGAGATGTTCATTCTTACTTACTTACAAGTACGTATTTAATCCCCCTTTCTCTGCTATCCAAAGATAGGACCATATGAGTAAGTTTTCGTTTTTAAGCTTATCAATCAATGGATAAGATGAGAATATCCTTTTTTATACTTTTTTTTTCAGTTTCAGGGTTTGTAAAATAATGTTCTTATCCCTCTTTGTATACTTTCATAAATGATACCTTCTCTTGATTTATTAATTTAAAAAGTGCTCTATTTGGTTAAGATTAATTATTGACTTGAAATTATATAACATGTGTAAACATAATATTTGCTGATTCATAAATTGCTATACTATTTTTGAGAGTTTTTGAACAATACATTTCATTTCCCTATGTCATAATAAATGTTGAATGAAAATGATTCAACCACTTTGCAATAATATCAGCGGAAAAACAAAAAGAGTTTTCTAAAATAAATACGTCTTATGATATAATAGCAGTATCATGAATTTGAGAAAATTCTCTCAGTCCCAAGTCGAACTCAAACCTCCATTCGGATCCCAGACGTTCTAGATTTAATTAATGTGTTTATGGCGTACTTGTAGTAAAAGTAGTCGTGTACCCTATACGATAATTATTTATTCGCGTCCATGTATTTCACTAGAATGTGGAAGCAAAAAATCTCATTAGCACCACACATGTTAAATTAGAATGAAAAAAGGTATCTCGGACATATGGTCGAAGACATAAATAGATAAAAGGAAGCAAGTGTCATATTATAGTTCATCATAAAATCTAAACCTGTTTCTTGTCATGGATGTCACGTGGAAGATAACAGTTATAAAAACAGGTTACTGGTGCGAAAAATTCGTTACATAGGTCGACATAGAACATGTTATAGGCGTGTGCTCACGCAATCGCTGCGTCGTACAAGGACACGCGTCCCGCACGACGGAAGGCTTGCCTCTTCATTGAACACGCTCAACAATGTGTCTCACCTATTTAGGTAGTCTTGCCGGGAAGTGTTTGTCAAACCATTCAAAAAAGTTTACTATCTTCCTTGTTTATATTTAAATTACACTGTAAATTAGTTTCATGAAAAGTAGTGAATAGTTGTGACAATCTTATTTTTAAGAACAAAAAAGACTTTTATGAGGAAAGTAATATAAATTGTAAACTCCCTTGACTCCATTCTTGAGCAGCATGTCCTGTCATTAGCACGCACGCCCCCATGACCTAGACGGCAATATCGGACAGGACGAAAACGACAAACAAAAATTTCTCTCTTCAGAATGATCTCGATAAAAATATTTAAAGATAACAAACGTTTCTGATAACAGTTAAAGAAAGTACTACATTTTAAAGATTCAGGAAGTAATTTATTTTCAAAAACATATTCATTTCTCATAAGAAGTAACATATTTCATGAAAGTATTAAGAAACCTTTATTTTGCATAAATGGTAATGTGTTTTAAAAGCTAACATCGATCTTAGTAAGCATTGAATTTGTTCATATATAGCATTGAAGTGCATATATCTTTAATTTAATGAACATGGCATCCATTGAGACATTTTAGAAGATTTAATTTTCTGTTAACAGAACTACGTTAATTGCAATGAAAGAAATATATTTTTAATTTATAAAATACAACTAATATTCTATACATTTAGTCAATCATCAACGTTTTCATCAGTATTTGAGAAGAGTTTTGAATTTTATTGTTTGAAGTAAACCCCAATGCTTTAAAATGGTTTTTCAAGTAGGCTTTCTAAACATTCGAACATATGATTTGCGCCGCTTAAATTAAAACAAAAGTTGATAGATTGCAATTCTGTTGAAATTTAACATTTAGTGAAATGGAATGAATGCAATAGTATTTCATAATAATTGGTTGGGTTCATTCAATTTTCTTTTCAGTAGAAACCAGAGAGGAGTTAGATTACGTTTTAACAGAGAAAATCATATTCTTATCCCGTAACAGGTAAACTCATGTTCAATAAATCACTCAATTAGAAAATATTTTTATTTTTCATTTTATATATTTGTATGGTATCAGATGAACTGACTCGTCTATAATGAAGTTTCTAGTTCTACAAAACGCTGCAAGAGTTTTTAACTGAAGAATTGTTCCTTTCTAAAATGTTAATTATAAAAAAGGTGATAAATGTAACTTCATAAAAATAATTGAATATTAAATGTACCTTCATAATTTAAGACTATAAGTTTGAAACACCCTCATGATCATTACTACATATGGTGTTTCTCTTGGACCAAAGTGAAGCCTGCTTCCTGCTCGCGTATTTTGTATAAAGAAGTTTACGTACAGAAAAGCAGTTCACTCTCTCATATATATTAAACAAACGCATGTATGTGTTCTTATGTATACATAACGTACAAATGTGTGCATAAATATCTTCAAGTTATTTATAAATAATAACAAATGTTTCTATCGCAGATGGAAATGAATACTGGAGGTAACGCTGAAGAGTACTACCGCCCCAAAGGATACCGAACCCGTATGGTGTTCCAACGGCTTCAGATCCTTCCTCAAAGTCTTTCATTTTAAATTAGTTTTACTTAACGAACTTGTACTTTCATAAGAAAACATTTTTGAGAAGAAAATTTCTTTAAATTGTAAAAAATTATGACGCGATAGAAGATAGTCCATTTTAAGATAAACATGATTATTTTTAGAAATTTCAATTATTAAAAGAAAACCGGACCCCCATTACCTGTGCCACCATTTCTCCTGCCGCAATGGCTTGTCTCACGAGAGGCGCCTCGCTGCCATGGCGTGGGTCAGTGGTTTCCGCTGCGGCTCGCAACAGACGCCCCACGCTGCAATGCACCCAACCAGGAGCTTGACGCACCGCTTTCTGACACAGCGAAGACTTGTTGCTGCCCGGCCCACCTGCATAGTGTCACAGTCGAATTCAGTGGACATACAATTCGTATTGCGAAAATCGAGGGGGATAGACAAACAGACAGCGTATCCAAGAAACATTGCCTGATAAGTCATAAAATTTCACAAAACACATCAATTTCTTTATTTATAATTAATTATAATTATATATAAATTATATCCTACGGAATCATTTTATCTGCAAACCTCATCAAGTACAGCCAAGCCCAGAATTTAGTCCGCATTCTTAATTCTGTCAGATAGAAAATACACATCCTAGAAACTACATCTAACGTTTAATTACTACTGCAGATAAATCAAAATTAAAAATAAATTTGTACCTTGTAAATAAGGTCAGAAGCTGGCAATCAAAACGCTTTACCTATTTCGCGCATCACTGTCCCGAGAACCTAAGAATAAGGGAAGAATCCTCGGTGAGTTGGAGAGTCGAAGTTTCTTCTTTACACAGGGAAAAAGAGCATCCGTCTCTTATTATCGGAAGATGAAAAATGTTACAGGCAAAACCACTTTTATTTACATCTCTATACAAATATATAAATTTATTGTTGATGTTTCTGATATTCCCCAAAATATTTAAATTGCGAGTCTCATATAAATTTATTTCGGATAATTTACACAAGGAAAATAAAATTTAGTGTGATATTATATATAATCAATTATTAATATCTGTTCTTTATTCTCTAACAATCACTTCATTATCAATGTCAATAACAACTTGTACATATTATATGTTATTTGGAATTTGAAGGACGACGACTACGTTTCAAGGTCCAGATACGACCTCCTCTTCAGGTCTAAGTTTCTCTATAAAGACAATATTTCTCTTATCCTTATACATCACATAATTTAAACTATAATGTTGGTCATTAATTAAATTGCATTAAAAATATATATACAAAGCGTATAAAGTACTCACAGTCTAATATGCAAGTAAAACATTTTTCGTGAGAACACATCGTCAGTACTTTGAAATATCAGAATTTTTTATTCATTGTCAACAAGGAACCCTTAACTTGTATAAAATAATCATTATAAGTAATATAATGATCCATAACCGTTCCCATCCCAGCCGCATGAGGCGGGCACCATCTACTATCTTAGCCCAAACCATTTGATAACCTTCCGTATATAAAGCATTAGCACGCTTGCTAGCCACCGAGTCATTCGGGGTTCAATTTCAGAATTTTCACTTCAATGTCCCATTTCTTATAGCTGTGACTGCTGAAAAGCCAACCCTCTTGCCACCTCCTACTACTCCTAGTATCACTAACTTGTACTATTTTTTAACTACTCCCACCAACCTTCCACGTGAGCCAAGTTGATGATAAACAGGCCTACTTACTAACAACAGCGATAACGCTCCATGAAGACAAGCTTCAATAGCACGCTTTAATTCCCATTTACGAATATTACAATAAAAAATAATAATGATTATATAACAGTAGATTGACAAAACCTGTGACAATATTGTTCTCACTCAAGTTGGAAGCTCTTGAATAAGGTCAAGGGCAATCGGTATGCGCAGTTACGTCATTCACGATATTAATGAGAATAAAACGAAGAAGGGGAATAAAAAGAATTGTATACATAACTGCTCTTCTCTCTTCTAATGTACTCTTGAAAATCTAATAGATAACTTAAATAACGTCAACGACTGTATGCATTGTTTCAACTTAGAACGAAAACTTGCGCAAAACATTTCTAATGTCAATACATAATAAAGCAAAGAAAACATTTTCTTGACAAACTATATAAAATTTATGTCATCATTCAGTTTTCAATATGTTACAAACAGAATTATTTTAATTATTTTACGAAGAGAACAAGTGAACTCAGACGATCATTACGTGACATCAGGGAATTTCAATGATGTATTTTCAAATGAATTTTGGAATCGAAATCTAGAAGAAGAGCGATGTATTATGGCGCCGCCGTGTTTCTTTCATTTCACGAATCACATAAATAATTTTCTTTAGACCCAGAGGTGAAACAAGAGTTTTTTTTCAGGGAAACTCTTAATTAATTCCGACATTGGACAAGAATTTCACATCTAATATGCTTGGAGTATTGACTAATTTAATCAGAACCGTATTTCTCGTGATGAACATGATGAAGTTTCTGCATTATGTGTATATAGGTTAGAAGTTATTTCAAGGAAGCAAGAAAAAAATTCTCTTCTTAATTCTAACATTTTCCCAGTGGATAACGATTAAGTAACGTAAAATTAAATCTATATTGAAATTTAGTTCATTAATAAAATGTATAAACATCGTATTTAATACATTTAATGAAGTTAGGGTGATCTTTCTACAACACATCGATTGACGGCAACACTTGGATGTTTTTGATTGTTCTGAACACCTTTGATGGTTAATTAGGAAGAACAATAGCAGCTAATCGATAAGAATAAATATGTTGTTGAAGAGAACCATGCTAATTAGACAAGAAGAAAAGAAAGTCATTCTTAAAAATGTTGATTTAACTGATAATATGAATTGGTCACTAAAATATTGTATCCGAAAAACAATCCAGAGTTTGGAAAATCAAAATATTTGGGTATTGCATTGATGACTAAGCCAAATATGCAGAGAGAACTGACAATGTCTCGTTGAGCATCGTAAATACTACATGAGCAACAAAGCTCTACGCTTAGAAGCTTCCAACTGATAGTAAAAGTAAACAGGTTCGAAAGGAACCAAACATTGCAGACGTAATTACTTTACCTTGGCTATCGTCGTTCGTCCTCAAAGAGTGAAATAATGAGTGGTGTGCCTATCGACACATCTGGAATACGCGAGGAGGCACGGCATTAAACAGGGGTATCCAATGTATGCACAAGGAAAGTATGAGTAATACATTAGCAGGGTAGTCAAAAACTCCAATTCCTTCTCCAAAATAATTTGGTTCGAGAGAAGAGAAACCTCATGGCATGAAACCCTTCACATTAAAAATAAGTCACAATAAAATTCCAGTATTTATGTCTACTATATGTTCAAAGAAGTTGATAATGAATGCCAATATCCTATTAAATGTAATTCAATTGAACAACCCAGAAGAGTCTTCAAAACTCTAAACTATTAATTTGCTATCCAAATACATTTCATTTACCATTTTTATAATGGTAGGATTTATTCCGTAATTTATATTATTTTTAAAAACTGGAAACACAAATGGTTCGACGAAACTTTACAATTCAGCTCACGTTAAACGTATTCTGATTGAAACTATTTTGAGAACTAAGTACCTTTGTTCATTTTCACGTTAAATTGAAATAACTCAGCTCAACTATGTTTCACTTCATATCAAAGCTTTGTCGAATTTTTGTCTGCACATCCATTCACCGAAAGGAAAGTTTTTATCGAAAAATGTATCCGAGTTTAGGTTAGATGAAAATTGTGTGGTTAACCTTTCAACAATTTGGTGACTAAGTAATTCTGCATTGACCAAACCTCTTCTCGTCCATAACTTTCCTATAATAATATTTTGTTCGTGATGAAAAATATTCTGTGATAACACAATAGTACATAAATAAAAAGTTTTGATGGTATTTCCGTCGATTTTTAAAAAATAATAATAATCAATAATGATCCATAATCAGCCTTTTGGTGGAACATCCGTGCCGTGTCCTAAGATTCCTTGGGAGCGACTCGAATTGGAAGACTCTTAAAAAGTATGTATACAACTTCATTATTATAAGAATAGTTTTCCGACATAGGTTATTCCGTTTAGTTATTTTACTCCAATCACAAAAAAAAACTCAAATTTTCTTGCAAAACATTTTCACTTAAAAACTTGTATATCATATCATAAAATATTTTACGTGCATCGCGCACAAAAATGTGAAAACGTGACATTGATAAATTTAACGTGATGTAAATCCTATATATTTAATGAGTATAATGTACTTTAATGAGTNTTATGGAGTCGCATAATGATTTATGCGAGAGAAGTATTAAAATCTCATGTAAGGTTCATTACTTATTATGCATATCGATAAGTATTCATCATGGACGAGACGTACTTTGAAAAGTTCGGCTTACGTGATGTGCAGCCCTGCCATTAGGTGACACGGCAAACGAGCGAAGAGGCAAGTGAACGCTGAAAAAGCATAGAGAATGGAGAAGATTCACAATGGAAATCGATGAACAGAGGGAGGGAACGATTGAGTGCGTCACGCGTTCCCTTCTGCTTAAGAGTGTGGCGTTCCATCCACTGAAACGAGGGGCCAAGACAGGGAGAGAGGACTTGTCATGTCATCAAGATGTTCAGATGAGTCACCTGTAACAAAACGTTTTCATTGTGCACAAAATGCTCTCCTTTATTTTATTTCTATTATCTCTCTTAAGCGGGAAAAAGTGACAAATATTTTTTCGCTTAATATCTAGGTCCGAGGCCCCTTTCCATACGGAAATAGTCATAACCCACTCAAAATAGACATTCTATTCGAAAAATCTATTGAACTAAACAATTTTTCATAGATTACGTATCGAGACTTTCTACGTAACTGATGAAAGCGGAAACCGGAACTGCTTCATCTAAGATGTGAGTAGGTTTTATGTGTTTCTTTCTCTATTCTTTATTATCTATTAACGTTTTTAATTGCTAGAAGACAATAGTGTCGCATTATTTTCGAGATTTCCGTAATATGTATGTATTTACATATTATATAATATCTTGAAAATAAAGCGACACTACTGTCTTCTATTAATTTAAAAGATTTAAAGTTAATGAAAAATAAAACACATTAAATTCACTCACAAATTTCGGCGTCCAGCCTTCATCAGTCACGTAGAAAATGATCCAATTCTTCTCTCTTCGGATTACGTTGACGGATGGTTAGGGGAAAGGAAAGAAAAGCATAAGAGAAATTTGAAATTGAATTTTGAAGAATTTTTTTCTGTTTGTATTATCTTTAAAAAAATTAATTTGTGTATAATACGTTATACATATAACAGATATCATATATAATATTATATGATATAAGTATTATATTATATATACATATAAATTAAAACGTTTTAACAATAAAGAAAAAATAGAAAATAAAACACTTGAAAGTCACTCAAATATTAGAAGAAATGGTTTCAGAGTTCGTCTTCGTCAGTCGTGTAGATAATCAGCTAGTTGACTCTAAGGCAAACGCCAAAACAATCTGCAAACATAGGAATGACTGTTGTGCGTTTTATTTTCTATTTTTCCTTTATCTTTGAAACGTTTTAATTTTCAAATTACAGTAGTGTCGCATTATTTTTATTAGGTCAACCTTCTATTTACGAACCCCCGGTGCCAGTGCTCTAGTTCAAAAGAACAACGCTCGTCCTGATACCGAGAACCTGATACGTGGAAGCCATGGAGTCTCCACCATGGCTAGCTCCGTCTCCAAACCTATAGGCGTGTAATTCATAGTCACTTCTTCAGATAATCTGGAGGATTTTGCGAGCAACAATCCATGCTACATCTGAATTATAAGAAGACAGCATTAAGGACCATTACAACTCCATATCATGACAGAGCAATTTTGTGATCATTGCAGGTAAGCGCCATAATGAATTACACGATGTTTGTCGACAGTATAATTGAATAAATGAGGCGATTATTTTTGAAAACGGTTCGATCTCTTTTCAGAATTATACAGGGGAGACAAAAGCGTCTCTCATATAGCCAAAGAATTTAGGTAAGGTTTTTAGTGCTTTCTAAAAAAGGAATCGAGGTTTATTGAATGTTTCAAGGTATTTTTAATTTGGCCATCTTTCATATAAACCGGGAGGACTTTCATAATGTAGACTGAGAAAAATTATAAAACTTTGAAAAATTAAAATTAAACATAAATTCAAGAACAAATAGACAAAAATACTCTCATATCAAGCCACGTCTGATATGAGACGGATATTTTTAACACGAAAAAGCTGTTATAATCAGAATCGCTCAAGGAGTTAATATGTTGGTTTTTTTTCGAAAAAATACCGGATCGATCAAGACGATTTGGCACAAAACATCTCCAATATGACTCCTACAAATTTTATCGATTCATTCTTCTTGATAAACTTTATCATGACGCCAAGTATCAAAACTCTCCGACGATGAGGTGTAGTAAGACATTTTTACAATAAACTATTTTCACGCTACAAATATTATATCATACAAAATTAAGATCTTAAAAACAGATTTTTGTGGAGCTACAATAAAGTTAATTGCAATTTAGCAAAATATTAGATATTGACTAATTCTATTAGATATTGTCTATCTAATATTTAGATATCTATCTCAAATGTCTATCTAAAATATTACATATTGTCATAAATTGTCTCGTAATACAATGTAACTGATTTTCATGAATATGGAGAAGTACGTTTACGAAGATTTGCTATTATTTACTATCGATTTGCTATTGTTTACGGAAAGACACACTACGGCATGCACGTGGAAATTTAATTACTGTTTACCCAGGTTAATATCAACACCTTGCGTGTTTTATTTACTACGTCGATATTTAATATATATTTTTCCTTTATTTTTGAACCACGTTATTGGAAACATACGTTTAAACCACGTTGACTTTATTTTTGACACATCATAAAACCCGAAAAGCAGGTTCTCTCAAAAGTCGACATTTATTAGCTAAGATAATCTTCATGTTGGAGTCAATAAAGAACTGGTCATGACAATTTCAGAAAATCTATACTATCTAATGATCTCCCATATTGAAATCCACGAAATATGGGAAAATGTGAAGTACAAGGACCAAGTATGTTTATATGTGAGTAGATGTATCAAAATGTCGTAAAGAACGTAGTTTCAATGCGGCATTTTATCTTTTATCTCTCTTCTCTTGCTAGAAATTATCTTCCCTTGTCATCTTTTCCGCAGAGAAAACAAATTCCTTAAACAAGACAGCTGCATAGACAAATATGTATATGTGCTTTAAAAGCCTAATATGATTGTATATACTTGCCAAGCTTCGTGAGAATAATGTTATCCAAGCAGCAAAATGAATGGAAAGCCAAGCCGTTGAAGAAAAATATTGATCACCTTTAATGTATATCGTGAATATGTGATTTTTCATCATTACGTATAACTTCATGTGCCGTACCTCGAAAATAACTGAATTCTAAGTTACGTGTCATTCTGTCAGCTTTAGGATTCTAAATGGCTAATCGTATTGAATAGACAAGTAAAATAACTTGAGAAGGATTACCTCCATTGAAAGAACAAAGGAAAAAAGATGGTTGGATTGGTAAGTTCACAGTAATTATAATTAAGTATCTGTAGACAAGTATACTATTATTAAAGAAGTCTTATTTGATTAACAAAAAATGTTCTTTTCTATTTAAACAATTCACTCCCCTATATTTCAAAGAATAACGTAAATAAAAAGTTGTAAATTTGGGTAAATTTGTGGAGTTTTAGGGAAAGAATATCAGTTTAAAGTATAATATCAGTTTGACACGTACGCGACGACACAAGAAAGTAAAAGTAGGAGAAAATAATATAAAAGATATACAATGAGTTACTACTGACTTTTGATGACAAGAAATTTAAGAGATTGACAGGTGAATACCAACAGAAAATAAAAGACGGAAATAAAGAACTTTGGAAACACTGCGAACAATTGTACAAGGAGGTGGAAGCATTACGATACAAATACAGGACACGACAAATTTGACAGAAGCGAAGAAAATGATTATGATAATAGGGGAACGAATTAAAGACGGTAATTTGGACATGACAAATATAGGACCATTAGAAGCGTTAGAAGAATGAGTCATAGCAATGATATGTAACGATGGATCATGCTTCTCGAGAAATTGAAGAAAGATAAGAAGGACTTCGAAGGGAAAGCAATGAGTAAATTAAGGACAGCAGAGGGATATGTGGGAAGCAAGATATGGTACAAATGCAAGTACAAGATTTAACACAAACAATGCAAATAACAAATGAAATTTTAGAGAAAATAGTTGAAGAAAGTAGGGAAATGCCATCCCAAGATGAAGAGGAAGAAGGATGTTGTTCATATGGACAGGTAGTAAAGAGGAAAAAGAAAAGATGAAAAATAATCGTAGTAGGGAAGAAAGATGAAACAGATACAGTTAATATAGTACAAACCGTGTATGAAGCTATGCAGAAAGGTAAAGAAAAAGTTAATATTGAAGACTGTCGATTAACAAGAGGTAATAAGGTAATGATACGTGATGAGAAGGGTAAAATGAGTAGGAAAGTGGGACAAATAATAGGTCAACAAGGGAAGCTAGAAACGGAAGAGGAACTAAATGTATTACCCAAGATAATAGTTTACAATGTAGAAAAACAAGATGAAAATATATTTGTGAATAGAACAAGAGAACAGAATGGATGGGGAGAAAAAGGTATAGTGCGGATGATAAAGATTGGGTGCAAGGAGTGGACAACAAAAAACTGGGTGATTGAGATTAAAGGAAAGTTATACAAGAAGGTAATAGAAAAGGGAAAATATATGCTGGATATAAGTCTTATAGGATTTCGCAAGGAGGTATACTATGTCGTGGATAAATATGTCACTAGAAGATGTAATTTATTTGTTCCTTAAGTAGTTTTATATTATTTATAACTGGAGAATTAAACTTTTGTGTTATTAGTTCATTTTTCAGACAAACGTTTTCTATACTTATTTAATTCCTTTTCACATATATGAAAAACTTAAGAGAATCGCAAATTATGTGAAATTACTTTCGACAATACACATCACTTGTAGGCAATGAGATTTGATTTCTTTACTTCACTGTATAAATATAAGAAATTATAGGAATATTTATAAGTAATTTGTGATTCGAATTATACCAATTCCATACGATATCTTGCAATTATATTCAAATTCTGTTAAAAACTATATTTTATCACAGTATTACGCAAACGTTTTTTACAGAAACTCTAATATCTTTTACATTGCCTATGAAGACCTTGCGAGACAACGAATCTCGAGATGTCGTTTAAATATAGAGAATGGTAAAGTTTATTGAAGTCAAGAATATACAGAATATTTTTGTCATAGAAATCCAAAATGTGTATACTAAAAAAATTCAAAATATTTCTTTAATAGCGGTGTAATGAAACATTTTATCTCGTTACGATTTACCAGCGGTACTATTAGTCTTCCAAATATGAGCGCCGTTTAAAATAGACCTACGATTGGTCGAACGAAACTTCCCCTGTCGAAGAGGAAGCAAGAGGAGGGAGGCGTTTCAAACCTAACAGATCCAAAACTGGTCAGAGTGTGGGACTTAGAAAAATAAATGGGCCTTTTTATGTTATCAGTAGTGTACAATATGGAACAAAATGCACAACAATTTTCAAAACGATAAAAAATATTTTAGAAAAATTTCGTGGAGAAGAAATCTATTTATGTGGGGTTTACAATGGTAGATCGGTATTGTGGGGGATAAAATAACAAATGAAAGGGGAAGAAAGGTAGAAAAACTAATCTTTGAAAATGATTTAAGCATAATCAATATTTTTGGTATACCAATATTCAAAACAGATAATGGAACGCCCATTATAGACTTGGCTTTACAACCACGAACAGGAAAGACAACATCAACACAATGGCAAGTACATAATGCTATAACAAGTGACCATGAGATAATAACATTAAAGATTGAGAGAATATACAGAACAAAAATCGACGTAAACACGAAGATAAATTATAAAAAATAGATTGGGAGACATAAAAAATCACAAAACGAAGATATGAAATATCCAATTAAACAAGGGAATTTAAATGTTGACGAAAGAATAGAACAGCTGCAATTTAGTATGTTAGAGGAAGTACAGAAATATTGGAAGAATAGAAGGGCAGGGTTTTCATTACGAATATCTCTGTTCTATGACATAAGTTTAATACGAAGAAATATTTGGAAACGTAATTACTAGAAAATGAGAACATAATATGTATGTTCAATTCATGATCCCCGGGAACGTCGGATTTATTCAGCTAGTTTGTCTATAAAATATCTTAAAGGTTTACAATTTAATAATATACCGACGATATAAATAAATATCAGAACTATTTGTACTAAATCTTTACAATGTTTTCACTTACCTATGATCCATAGCACTGGAGGGAAGCCCTTGTTGGGCGGGCGATAGGCAGGCTGAGGATGTAGAGGTTCCACTCCCTTGGGTGCGACGAGGCCAGAGTCTGCTCCTCCCAAACCCACAGGCACGGGGGCGACGAGAGGCGCTCCCACCGTCCTGGACGCGGGAATGCCCCCTCCGTGTCCCGTCACTTCCCTTCCTCCACCACCCACGCCGTTACCCATCTGTTCTTGCATGCCCAGCAGTTTGAGCACTGCTGCGCGGAAATCCTTGTACACCAGATTGGGTTCGCGCTCGCCGTTCACCTGCAACGAAATCGAAGAAATGTTCCTTTCTGGACCAGTTCCAAACGTTATAGTGAGGATCGACTAACTAGATTACTTCCACTTCATCGAAGAGACACGTGGGAAACGATTCACCATCATAACAATTGCGGAGGGGGTGGGAGGAGGTTTGAGGGTGGGAGTCACAAATGGAAGATGGCTGGGTGGAGTATTGGACGCGCGAGTTGGTAACGCAAGTCGTGGATGCAAATCGGAGTTGGGAGTCAGAGACGAACGACAGCGTGGTTCATTGGATAGTGTTCAAATCCCTGTAGGATCGTGGAATTTTGTTCATACCTCACAGTTTACATTCACTCCCAGGCCTAATCAGTCAGCTTAGAAGTATATCACTGTGTTCCATTACCCGTGAACGCAGCGGGTTCCTTGCAGCCTACGGGGAACACTTCGACTGACACATCATAGTGATATATGAAAGATGCTTTCAAATAAAACCAATTAAAAAAATACAATGGGTATGTTGAGGATTTGCTATTAATTGAATAATATTATAGTATTTAGAATTTAATGAAATTATTCTGCCGGAAACGACCGATTTTGCTTCCTATGAATATCTTTGAATACATGTGAATTATACGAAACGTGTACAATCACTTTAAAATTTTGAGAAATTACTTTTCACCAAAAAGCAATGCCGCCACAATTTTAATTTGACATAATATTTGTCAGAGACTCAACATTTATATTTATCAAAAATATACCAGAAATTTTGTAAAAACTAATTTTAGAATAATTATGATATATTCATTGAAAATGGATGACGGTTCCAGTCTTGGAACCCGGGACCTTCAGCTTTCACCTTCGTAAGTTGAATGTCAATGTTGTCTAGACCGGAAATAATTAACCTGTAACAAACATTCCGTAACTAACAGTCATTTGCAAACCATTGAACAAATTTGATGAATTTGTATCATTAAAAAGAGCAAAGAATGTGAAGGTATCTCTTCTTTTTTTTAAATACATTTTAAGAAATAATAAGAATTTTATCTTGAGTCTAAAGAATGAACTCATTAATCTGAATAAAGTTTTATCTTTGAATTGTGTGAAAAATGTATTGTAGAGGTTCACATATTTTGTTGAAAATATGTCAAGAATACGGTTAAATTAACTTTATAAAGAAGTTCTTATGTTATTTTGAAAAAGTAATGGCAGGTAAGTTTCATTTACACTGGAAATGTAAATTTGTCAGTACCACACCACATTTTTCCAAATGAATTGAAATATATAGGTACTACGTTTCAACTGTGAAAGACCGAATTGCAATTGAATTTAGCTTATTAAAATTTCTCATAATTCGTATACAAACATTAATCTTATCCTGTGCGGATTAAAAATGTAGTCAGAAAGTCTCAATTGTAACACAATCAAACGAGATTTAGTTCTTCCATATCTATCTGCAGCAAGAACAACATCAAAAGTTATACAGCATGATCGTGCATTTGCTAACAATATACGGCATTCAAATCTAAAAATGAATTATTACATCAGAAATAAATAAAAAAGTTCTTTAAAATGAAGAAAATAATTTAAAAAAATATTATTAATGTATATGGCAGTTTCAAAAAGTGTACTAATTCTATCGGAATTTTTTTTAACAGGTGCATTCTTCATAATCGGTTTTCTGCTCAGTGTCGGAATGACAAATGGTGCAAAATTACTCTTTTAGATGTGATTACATTCTTGGTTAGGTATTTAGTCATCTCCACCCCTAAATCTTCCAATCTATTTTGATGCAGAAATAGACCTTAGTAGATATGCTATATTCTCAATGAGCAAATGTATTTTTAACCTTTGTGGGAGAACATTTTACTCAAAACGGTTCGTGGAAGTCTATTCTCGTTACCTCAAGTGGCGAATTCTCGAGGTCAACTTCTGCACTTTGAGAACAAAGAGCGACATCGAACAACAACGAGGTGCCATGGCAAAGGACGATGATCCCACGCGATACTGTTCATATTCCTAACTACTTCCGCCTTCTCTTGTGACGCCCTATCTTCGATTTTCCCCTCCTTAAAGTTCGATAGCAAACACAATTTGTTAACGTCGCGACGATTCTTTGCCGCAAATGAACATATCAACTTCAAGTGACCACTTCTAAGCTACGATAGTTAAACTTGCCTCTTATCTAGGGGTTCCCTTCCTCCAGACCAACGAGAGGTCAATCGATAGTTTTGATTTAAAAAATTTTCAGCGAAACTTTTAGCCACTTTAACTTAACTTCTTGTTTGAGGAATTTGTCTGATATTGACAGACTGTTCATTAAAAGTAATAAAAGATTTTGTCATTCTATCCTTATTTATTCATTTTAGCCACCGCTTGCCAAAGGACCCAGCACTGAAGATGGCCGCCATGCGGCCGAAAAGGCTTTTTGCATTAATAAATAAGGACAGAATGACAAAATCTTTTATTACTTTTAACTTCTTGTGTAATTCTTGGGGTAAATTATACGATGGTAACGGGAACGTCGCGCTTCTGCAAAGGTCAAATAAGAAACTAGTATTATACGGAAAGGTGAAGAAACTATCATTATGCAACTGCAATTGTCAAGTCAGTCATCTAGTTTCAAAACAAGGTACATAAATAATTTCTAATTTTTTAACAACAAGAAGGTGTTTATAGTAAATTATACAATTTTAAAAACATTGATTTGGGAGGCTCGAACTACTACTCGCATTTCCTGTAGACACGTAGAAACTCTAACATTGTAAACAGTACAACGCATGGTTTGTTTGATATAATTTATTCTTAATAGCAACATTTTCTTCTCAGCATCACGTCTGTGGGCTACTAAAGGATAAAGACACAAATTGTAATTATAATTTATTGTTTATTTTATAGTAAATAAATTGTTGTGAAAGAAAAATCAGTCATCTGAACATATTTTTGCTACATTATTGATTAGGCAAAATTCGTTGATCTCCACATTCAATTCGTTGTCTTGACCAAGATGTAAAATCCACAAAATTACGAATCCATATAAACAGCTGTTGTTATTTTTTAAATAAATAGTAACTCATCGATAGGTTCGGCACGGACGAGAAATATACTAAAATCGTTCTATATTTTTTTATCACATAGGATTATAAAGAGTAAGATAGTATACTTATCTTGACAGAGAAGCAAAATGTTTGTATTTCGAACTAATGATGCGGTGACGGATACAAGATCGGCATCGTTGCGCGGAGCAGGATTCTCAGTTTACTATGTACCTTTTCTTGTCATTATATGAAAATTATATTTTTGATTTTTTAGATGTGAGATCATGTCAGGTAATGTAGTCAAATAAATATCATGCTTATTTTGAATTCAATCCCAATTTATTAGGAAAATAGTGTTATAAACCCTGGCGAAAATAAAGTCATTTGTAAACTAAGGAAAATATTTGATAGAACGTTTGTGAAAAACCTACGAACCGACAGAAAGACTGCAAAGGATTGATGCTGAATTTCAAAGGGGAACTTAGTGCTCCATCCGATAAGTATTCATCCCTCAATAGTCGAAGGGAAGATTTAAATGCACATCGACGAATATTTAAAATTGGTTCCTGACCGAAAATATTTAAAAAATCCAGAATGGGGATAATTTTTGTAAAAATTGAAAAGATGCACGCCTATATGGATGTAAGGAATTGGTTTTACTGAATTTTTAATCCTTCCTGGTTATGTTATGCAAAACATCAACGCGCGTTATATTCAATGTTACGTGTCGAAAGTTGCAAGCCGAACAAATGAATGTGAAAAGAAAAGTCGAATAGTACTTTTTTAGAGAAAGATTTGGATTACGTATTTGTGTTCAAAAATTTGTTAATTACGTTCTTTGCGTGGTCGCCACATACCTTTTCGTATCTACAGTTATTGTCTTACTAGTCTTAATTAAAAGACATCTGATGTCAAAAAGTGTACGTGCTCATGCAGCCTCTTTACACGTATATTTTTTTTATCGAAAGCATTGTTTTTAACTCCATTGCCTGTTACATTAAATATAGGTTTACGCCATATAAAAATGCAGTTTTTGTGATCAAGTGTAATGAATTTTGTAAGTATACGAGTTTACCACTTTTAACTGTACGGAAGAAAATGTGATGAATCCAATAATAATATTCATGAAATTCATAATTTTCGCTTATCTTTCAATGATTTTTTCACTTTCCAATAATCAAACTTTCATTTCTTGTAACTTGTTAAATCCGTTCGCTTCGTTGACAAAACTCAATTNTTGACAAAACTCAATTTTTTTCCCCCACAGTAAGTAGTGTGCTGCTGTTACGTGTAAAAGACATGTCTATCAATTGTCAGTTTTAGATTTAGAGAGAATAAATCCTATAACGAAAATTACACAAAAGACGTCTCAATACGAGAGTTGAAATATGAATTTTTTAGTTTGTTTGTGATTTGATTACATCCCATGTTTCCAAGAGAGAATGGAAAATGCTCTTATCTGCTTGCTATCGAGTTTTTAATTCCATCAGTGCTACTACCCCGATAACCGAATTAAGTTTTTAAATGTATTTTGTGTGCTTCCGTGGTGTACGCTAGATTGTGAAGAGAGCCTTTTAGGAGTTTCAAGGAAATGAAGTTACACGGAAGTAAGTAGTTGGTTGATAATTTAATCTTCACGTTTTATTGATTAATCCATCCATCATCATGTTATTACTTCCCCAAAAAATATTTGTATTCAAGTTGGAATAGAAAATATTTTCGGAAAATAATTCGAAGATTAAACATTCTGGTTCATGCAGTCTTAAATTGAAATAAAATAATTGGAATTGAATACGAATTGGAGAAAGAAACCTTGTACATTTCTGGAAGTAACAAAAAACTGAATGTTCTCTCTCCTTCTGAGACGGAGAGAAGTCACGAAATAATGATGATTAAAGATAACATGTCTCCAACATCTGATCAGGGAACATAATTAATTGATAAAATAACTCTTTATCCATAGCATGAGGATTCTACTTTCAGAAATTATTAAATTGAAAATGGTATTGAATTTGGATAGGTAAATTTATGTTTGACCGCTAGTAAGCAAAAAACACACGAAATTCAGGAACTGTGCTTACTTTCTACCACACGTTAAAGGCGAAAACACTTAATAAGATAATGGTAGTGTGTACTTTTGTACACTGGAGTGAAAATTCTTTGTAAAGCGTAAACGTTTTAGAAATATACGTGAAATAATGAACATAATACTCTAATTTATGTTTTGTGTATTATTATTTTTGTTATATGAAAAAATAAGGATATTGTGATTCATTTTGAGTAAGTAAACGAAACTGGAAAGAAACATTGGTATAATTGACCAGCAGTAAGTGATATTAAAGCTCTATATGTGCTCTAAATCTCTCCACGATTTTTTATGAGATTTTGACACGTGTTTCGCCCCACTCCCCATCACAAAACAACACATGTACATAAAATATGAATTTGATCTCATTCACATTCAAACTCGGAAAAAATGTAAATTTTCTTTCGCTTTCCTAATGTTTTAATAACATTTTCTCATAAATAATACGAATCAAAGTGATATTACTGCTTTGTCGAAAACGTTGCGCAGTTTCATTCTAGAATATAGAATGTTATTATGAAGAACCACGCAGAAGAAAACAAATCGGCGTTTTTTTCTTTAGTGCTCTGAAAAACGCACAAAAGAAATCTGTAATATAATTCCAGCGTACACATAATTAATCTACTTGTGTATACTCCACTGATATGAATTACGACAGGCGTTTCATTTTCTAATAATTAAGTTAATTTCGATGAATTAAAATAATAAAATTTCAAGTTTAGTTACTTTAACAATTTAAAGACAGTCATTTATTTTCTGTGTATCCAAAGAGACCATACGCAAATAGACTTTTCATCTAAAAGTAATTAAGAAATATTTTAGGTAAGGTCTATCGGAGCTTCGACACATAATTATCAATAAAAATCAAATGGATTAAATTATGTTATCAGTGTCTTTATTACCTTATTACTGACATTTTTGTTGATCTATAATTCTTCGATCGACGAAACGTTTTGGAACCAATAAACTAACATTATGTTGCAAAAAAATCCTTATTAGCCCCCAGTTAGTTTTGGGGGTTTTGCCATAGCAAGTTCGCTTGTAGGTTTCACCTCTCAGTCGCTCTGTGGGATTTCCCGCATTCAAACTTCAAGCGCGGACATAGTCAACAATGTGTCGTTATTCGCAATAAAATGATTTTCTTATGGAGCAATATAGGAGCAATTTCGAATTTTTAATAAGCATATAGTGCGTCGGGTATAATTAAAATTGTGATTATGCTTAAATTTGAGTGAAGGTTACACGGTTAAACAGGCCTTATTATAGTTTGAGATCCCCCCCCCGTCCATAGACATATCTATTGTGTACAAAACTGACTATGAACACTGTAATTAATATAAATCACGAGACTATTTCCCATCATCATAGAAACTTGATTGAAGGCTAATTGGAATTGTGACGAATACAAATAGGGAATGAATGTTCGTCACATCCCAGGTTTTGAACAATTCATTATCAAACACTAAAAAAATTGTTTTTTAAATAGTCAAGTCACAAAAACTCTCTTCATTAGGACCGCATCTACTTTACTATATTATGCACAATCAATAAAGTATCATTAACGTTCCTAAAAATCCAAATATGGAGAAAAAACATTGAAATTTTGAAAATTCTCTTTAAGTATACAAAATTTTACAGGTCACCTACATGTAGAGGTTAAAAGTTTACAATTCTGTTGAATTTAAACACTCTAAAAGTTTTAGATTTTCAGAAAAAAGAAAAAAAAAGCCTTCCCGTTTTTTTTCAATACTCAATAAATTCAATGTCGATAGGAAAGGGCTTATAAAAAGGAGCTATGGTACCGATGTACACTTATGGGTATGAGATTTGGCATCGCGTATTACGTAATAACTGTATTTGTAAAAAATTAGCAAAAATACAACGTATTTGACTTTTAAGATCATGGGGTGCTTATAGAACAGTGTCAACTGACGCATTAAACGTGTTAGATGGAATGATGCCATTGGAAAAAATTGGTTCAAAAATGCGTTTTGCAATCAACTATGCGCCATGAAGGACAAATAATACTTGATAGAAGAGTAATTAACCGAGAAGAGAAAGAATGGAGAAACAAAATAACGACTGTATTGCTGAGTGCTTGGCAAACAGAATGGGATAGAACATCTAAAGGCAGAGATTTGTACCAGTTAATACCAAAGGTGAATTATGCAGAAAGACACAGGAAGTGGTTAAGTCCAAATGCAAAAATTGCAGAATTTTTAACGAACCACGTAGACTTCAAGAGGTATTTGGAGAGATTTAACCTAGTAGATGATGTCACGTGTGATTGCTGACAAAATTCGGAAACACGCGAACATGTATTTTNCAGAAAGACACAGGAAGTGGTTAAGTCCAAATGCAAAAATTGCAGAATTTTTAACGAACCACGTAGACTTCAAGAGGTATTTGGATAGATTTAACCTAGTAGATGATGTCACGTGTGATTGCTGACAAAATTCGGAAACACGCAAACATGTATTTTGGGAATATTTATACTTTGGGAAGACACAGCATTATATCTCAGAAAAATGAAACAGTGGTGAGTACGCTCGGACCTGAAATGATTGTAACGGAAAGGCGATTTGAAATTTTCAGAGAATATGTAGAAGGAACAAGAGAAATAAAAACTGAATGAAAAGTTGATCAAGACAAAAGAAGAACCAAGAAATAATGTCGTGGAATCTCTGACGATGGGGACACGACTTAAAACAAATAAATGAAAAAAAAACAAAAGAAATGCCCTATCAATATGTTGAGGTTAAGTCCACCAAGTTTGACCTTCCACGTTGTAGTAATTCATGTTTAAATATTTTAATATAGAATTAGTACAATTGCATCGTAAATATTGAATAATCCATATTTGTTCTAAATTTCTTGTTTCAACTAATTTCCTCATGAAGATGCATACTGTAAGATGTTTTTGCCCGAAAACGGATTTACATAATACATCTGTTTGAAACACAAGTGACACACATTAGAAACAGTTGAGTAAACAAGCATTTGCCGACCTTTTTGGGGGAGGAGGGGATGGATCAGCATTTGAAGGGGACATTAATTCCTTAACACGCAATTAGTTACCGCCGAAGAAATGTGTTTCATGAAATACCTATTTACAATAATCTAAGGGCAAATTCAGTTTTTTATGAAATAGATGCGTTTTATATTAAATAAATTAAATCCCTTATTTAATTATGTTTGCATCTCTTTAAAAATATCACTTGGTAGTCGGAATTTAAAACGATAAATTAAGTGGTCTGTTAGGTCCAAAAGGTTGGCACTGCTTGCCTAATACATTCGTAGAAATATGAACATTTTAACCTGAGAAAGCTTTGCCTCTTTGTTACTAGTGTATTAATAACCAATATAATATTTTTTCTCCTTTTACTGAAGATGATCCTGATCGGCCATGCCGCGTAGCTTGTCAAGATGCTGATCTCCCGAGACGTTTCTACTTGGTGAATGGGGAAATAGGTTGGTTTCCCCTTGGAACAGATTGTGGCCGTGGAGAACTGCAGGCTTACTGTGTGAGTGGGATACGTTTGGTAAGTTAATTCCTCCTCTTTTTAAATGAGATTATAAACAAATTCACAATACAGAACTTAAAAATTGACACCAAAGCAATATATTTTACTTTTGCCTTACCTCATCAAACGAGGGCATAGAGTAAATTTCTTTGGGAGGAGCACAATCTCATCATGTAGGCGACGCTCAAAAGTCATTTTAGATACAGTAATGATGAGAGTCTTGCTTTTTAGCTTATGTATAAAAAAGTACAGTATTGCATGGATGATTTTTTTTATATTTCAAGTTTTTTCTTCATTGTTTTGTCGCAACCAAAAATATAGAAACCTTACGTCATATTTGACCATGGATTGCCCATAGGACTGCTTATGTGATTATTCATCAAATACTTGCAAGAATTTGAAATAGTTAGTTTAAACCTGAGAGTTGTGTAGAACGCATCTGCGAAGCTCCCCTAGTCTTCCGCGATGAAAGTCCATATGACTCGGTTCTAGTGGACAATACTACCCACACTTCTGCCATCTTGTAAAGATTTACGGCAATAACAGGCTCTAATAAATCGAAGTAACATAAGAATGTTAAAAAGACCAAAGGAACATAAATACGACCACACCATAATACGGCAAAAGCTGGTAGTTTGTTTTTCATTAAAGTGCATCATGTTCTACACAAAAGGAACACAAATGCTCTACCCAACATTTAGAAGACAAAATTACCTTAAACGTTTATGAGCTCTAACAGATTGAATTTTCCGTAGGATTTTGGATTAGATGGTTCTCTTGATGCTGATCTGGTATTCGCAATCCCTCTTGTGAATCGAACGCGAAGAGATGTTTGGAATTATCACAAAACTTTCCCTGATGGTAGGTGACAGAACCTAATGTATTTAATGGAATTGCAATAAATGAAATGCTTTAATACATATTTTTGTTTTCATTAAGGTGGAGAGACAAGTGTCACATCACCAGTCAATATAAGTAATTCTTTGAAAGCTGATTACGATTTATACGGAACAAGCAGCACATGCAATACATATCTTAAGAGGTATGGAGTAATATGACATAAACAACACCCATAAATGCATTTCATTATTATTCTTCCACTTCAAAGTACTATGATATACCAACATATAGCTGTGAATATGTGCACAAACAGTTGAACGCAGAAAAACGCAATCATGTGTTAAATAAACAAAAATAATTAGACTACTCAAATGCATTGTGTGCCTGAGTTAATTGATGTGTATGAGTTAATTGATGATATTTATAAGACATCTTTCTAATAAATAAAAGGTAAATGTAAAAATTGTAATTATTTAATGAAAGTGAAGTTAGGGAATCAAAACCTCCATGTGTCCCACCCCATGCTTCCTTGTAGAAACACGTGGTGCGACGTCACATCCAGTAAATGATGCGTGAATGTACGAAAACATAGCACCCTCACCTCATACCCGCACTTGCGGTAACACGTGGTCTGACGTCAGGATTCCGTGTGACAATAGTCCACCGTGTCCGTCTCGCGCGTAAGTTGCTAAGCACGACCGCTTGTCTTATGGAGTGAAGAGATTGATATACGGATGGGTTCAAAACGTTTGATAGTTCCTCAAAATTAATCTACAGAAAGTAGAACTGTACTAATAGCAGTATTACACCTCTCATAATATTGTTCATCAGATAATAATAACGAGTTGAATAAAATGATATGAAATGACGCATGAAATTAACGTTTTTTAATTTAGGGCGATTAAAGCGCCTATGACGTACAATGGTGTCTGACGTCAGGTACAATGTCGTCATTATGACGTACCTCCTAAAACTGTAACGCTTAGGTAAGAATGCGTAATAAAACGCGTGAATTAACACATTTCATTGATTAATACGCGTTACCTGACGCAGTAAATGATGCGTGAATGTACGAAAACGATAAAAAGTCCCCAAATCTTCCCAATAAATTTTTAATTGAGTGCAAATAATTTGACCCCTTAGCAGTGAAAAGCTATCGAATGACTAAGTGAAAGTCAAAAACGCTGGGGAAGGGGGCGGGTTCCAGAATGACTGGGGATAAATCTCCTACATCTATTCGCTATACTCGCCCAAGTTGACATTCTTAAATAAAAAGCTGTAGTGAATTTTGAGTGAGTTATTATAAGAAGTATAATTATTTAGCATTTTATTTAAAAGTGAGGTTATAGTTTGTAAAAACACGGCTATCTTCTCCCCTGCACCCTTGTGGTGGTCACGTGGTCTGACGTCACGTACCCAGCCATCTGGATACCGTGCGACGACCGTCCCACGTGCTCCACCCTATAGCACCCTCACCTCATACGCGCACTTGCGGTAACACGTGGTCTGACGTCAGGTACCCAGCCATCTGGATTCCGTGAGACAATAGTCCACCGTGTCCGTCTCGCGCGTAAGTTGCTAAGCACGACCGCTTGTCTTATGGAGTGAAGAGATTGATATACGGATGGGTTCAAAACGTTTGATAGTTCCTCAAAATTAATCTACAGAAAGTAGAACTGTACTAATAGCAGTATTACACCTCTCATAATATTGTTCATCAGATAATAATAACGAGTTGAATAAAATGATATGAAATGACGCATGAAATTAACGTTTTTTAATTTAGGGCGATTAAAGCGCCTATGACGTACAATGGTGTCTGACGTCAGGTACAATGTCGTCATTATGACGTACCTCCTAAAACTGTAACGCTTAGGTAAGAATGCGTAATAAAACGCGTGAATTAACACATTTCATTGATTAATACGCGTTACCTGACGCAGTAAATGATGCGTGAATGTACGAAAACGATAAAAAGTCCCCAAATCTTCCCAATAAATTTTTAATTGAGTGCAAATAATTTGACCCCTTAGCAGTGAAAAGCTATCGAATGACTAAGTGAAAGTCAAAAACGCTGGGGAAGGGGGCGGGTTCCAGAATGACTGGGGATAAATCTTCTACATCATTCGCTATACTCGCCCAAGATGACATTCATTAAATAAAAAGCTGTAGTGAAATTTTCAGTGAGTCATTATAAGAAGTATAAATATTTAGCATTTTATTTAAAAGTGAGGTTATAGTTTGTAAAAACACGGCTATCTTCTCCCCTGCACCCTTGTGGTGGTCACGTGGTCTGACGTCACGTACCCAGCCATCTGGATACCGTGCGACGACCGTCCCACGTGCTCCACCCTATAGCACCCTCACCTCATACGCGCACTTGCGGTAACACGTGGTCTGACGTCAGGTACCCAGCCATCTGGATTCCGTGAGACAATAGTCCACCGTGTCCGTCTCGCGCGTAAGTTGCTAAGCACGACCGCTTGTCTTATGGAGTGAAGAGATTGATATACGGATGGGTTCAAAACGTTTGATAGTTCCTCAAAATTAATCTACAGAAAGTAGAACTGTACTAATAGCAGTATTACACCTCTCATAATATTGTTCATCAGATAATAATAACGAGTTGAATAAAATGATATGAAATGACGCATGAAATTAACGTTTTTTAATTTAGGGCGATTAAAGCGCCTATGACGTACAATGGTGTCTGACGTCAGGTACAATGTCGTCATTATGACGTACCTCCTAAAACTGTAACGCTTAGGTAAGAATGCGTAATAAAACGCGTGAATTAACACATTTCATTGATTAATACGCGTTACCTGACGCAGTAAATGATGCGTGAATGTACGAAAACGATAAAAAGTCCCCAAATCTTCCCAATAAATTTTTAATTGAGTGCAAATAATTTGACCCCTTAGCAGTGAAAAGCTATCGAATGACTAAGTGAAAGTCAAAAACGCTGGGGAAGGGGGCGGGTTCCAGAATGACTGGGGATAAATCTCCTACATCTATTCGCTATACTCGCCCAAGTTGACATTCTTAAATAAAAAGCTGTAGTGAATTTTGAGTGAGTTATTATAAGAAGTATAATTATTTAGCATTTTATTTAAAAGTGAGGTTATAGTTTGTAAAAACACGGCTATCTTCTCCCCTGCACCCTTGTGGTGGTCACGTGGTCTGACGTCACGTACCCAGCCATCTGGATACCGTGCGACGACCGTCCCACGTGCTCCACCCTATAGCACCCTCACCTCATACGCGCACTTGCGGTAACACGTGGTCTGACGTCAGGTACCCAGCCATCTGGATTCCGTGAGACAATAGTCCACCGTGTCCGTCTCGCGCGTAAGTTGCTAAGCACGACCGCTTGTCTTATGGAGTGAAGAGATTGATATACGGATGGGTTCAAAACGTTTGATAGTTCCTCAAAATTAATCTACAGAAAGTAGAACTGTACTAATAGCAGTATTACACCTCTCATAATATTGTTCATCAGATAATAATAACGAGTTGAATAAAATGATATGAAATGACGCATGAAATTAACGTTTTTTAATTTAGGGCGATTAAAGCGCCTATGACGTACAATGGTGTCTGACGTCAGGTACAATGTCGTCATTATGACGTACCTCCTAAAACTGTAACGCTTAGGTAAGAATGCGTAATAAATCGCGTGAATTAACACATTTCATTGATTAATACGCGTTACCTGACGCAGTAAATGATGCGTGAATGTACGAAAAGGATAAAAAGTCCCCAGATCTTCCCAATAAATTTTTAATTGAGTGCAAATAATTTGACCCCTTAGCAGTGAAAAGCTATCGAATGACTAAGTGAAAGTCAAAAACGCTGGGGAAGGGGGCGGGTTCCAGAATGACTGGGGATAAATCTTCTACATCATTCGCTATACTCGCCCAAGTTGACATTCTTAAATAAAAAGCTGTAGTGAAATTTTGAGTGAGTTATTATAAGAAGTATAAATATTTAGCATTTTATTTAAAAGTGAGGTTATAGTTTGTAAAAACACGGCTATCTTCTCCCCTGCACCCTTGTGGTGGTCACGTGGTCTGACGTCACGTACCCAGCCATCTGGATACCGTGCGACGACCGTCCCACGTGCTCCACCCTATAGCACCCTCACCTCATACCCGCACTTGCGGTAACACGTGGTCTGACGTCAGGTACCCAGCCATCTGGATTCCGTGTGACAATAGTCCACCGTGTCCGTCTCGCGCGTAAGTTGCTAAGCACGACCGCTTGTCTTATGGAGTGAAGAGATTGATATACGGATGTGTTCAAAAACGTTTGATAGTTCCTCAAAATTAATCTACAGAAAGTAGAACTGTACTAATAGCAGTATTACACCTCTCATAATATTGTTCATCAGATAATAATAACGAGTTGAATAAAATGATATGAAATGACGCATGAAATTAACGTTTTTTAATTTAGGGCGATTAAAGCGCCTATGACGTACAATGGTGTCTGACGTCAGGTACAATGTCGTCATTATGACGTACCTCCTAAAACTGTAACGCTTAGGTAAGAATGCGTAATAAATCGCGTGAATTAACACATTTCATTGATTAATACGCGTTACCTGACGCAGTAAATGATGCGTGAATGTACGAAAAGGATAAAAAGTCCCCAGATCTTCCCAATAAATTTTTAATTGAGTGCAAATAATTTGACCCCTTAGCAGTGAAAAGCTATCGAATGACTAAGTGAAAGTCAAAAACGCTGGGGAAGGGGGCGGGTTTCAGAATGACTGGGGATAAATCTTCTACATCATTCGCTATACTCGCCCAAGTTGACATTCTTAAATAAAAAGCTGTAGTGAAATTTTGAATGAGTTATTATAAGAAGTATAAATATTTAGCATTTTGTTTAAAAGTGAGGTTATAGTTTGTAAAAACACGGCTATCTTCTCCCCTGCACCCTTGTGGTGGTCACGTGGTCTGACGTCACGTACCCAAACCATCTGGATACCGTGCGACGACCGTCCCACGTGCTCCACCCTATAGCACCCTCACCTCATACCCGCACTTGCGGTAACACGTGGTC
>NNCF01133925.1:0-11643 GCA_002313205.1 Laupala kohalensis | reverse complement strand
TGTCATGGTATCTTGGCTTCCGGGTTGTTGCCGCATCATTTGTCGAAGAGCGGACGTGTCGACCGCCATACATAGATTATACAATTGACTACATAAAAGGTTCTCATATGAATTTTCCTCTGAAGCATCACTTGCAAGTTAGCGTGGTTTAAAAAACGATGAATGCTGTGTTGCACCCGAAATGCGCTCAAGTGCGAGANTGTGTTGCACCCACAATGCGCTCAAGTGCGAGTACACGCATGGGGACTTACACTCCGGAAACTTAATACGCACTTTCCTTTCATAGGATTCAGGGTCGTTGAAATTAGTAGTGACGTTCCCGAAGACGTCTAATTCCACAATCATCATGCACCCTTAGGAAAGGAGAGCCATGACAAATATCGAACATGATAGATCATGGGATTTTAATTCAGAAGTCAAAAACAAGATGGAGGATATGATAGATAAAAGTGACGAGTTCACATTTTCGGCGTCGCTGTGTTGATAGTGAAATCCGGATAATAAAATATTAAAATAAATTTTCTAGACATGACACGAACAAAGTAGGCTACTAGCGGATTTTGCAATTATTGTCCCAGAAATTTTAAAACGAGAAAAATTTTGTAAAATAGCTGAAGAATTTTTTATTTAAAGCTTTTCATCCTGAGGTGAATGGCCAGAACGAGTGGTAGGGAAAAACTCGGTGGGGCGCCGAGGTGCGTAGCTTTTCAGTAGCCACAGGTACATAAACTGGGACATTAAAGTGAAAAACTACAAATTCTCTGGCCCCATGGGGAATCGAACCCGGGATGCCTTGGTCAAGAGCAACAACACTACCACCTGAGGCACGGTGGGGCATAGATGTATTATAAAAAGTATCGATTCCAAAATTAACCGGTTCGGATGAAAAATATCAATACATTATTTTTTATTGCGGGGCTTTAGGGCTCGTCAACGGCAAGGTCATTAAAGCCCTAATATCAATTCAAATGAAGTACACATTTGTAACTTACTTTTATTTACTGGTGAATTATTTACTGCGTACACTGGGCGTGTGCCCATCACCGTCGACTTGTAGGGAAAGATGGTGAACTCAAAGTCATCACTGAAATAAAATATAAAATACGTGTTCGAGAATTGTGAGGAAAGGCAACGGTGTAAACTGTGCGGAACAAGACACTCCATCCCAATATAATTCTGCTAAGAAGTATCCGCTGACACAAGGGTTCAATTTTACCATTCTTCAGATTTAAAAACTAGAATGTCGTTGTTACAAAAACTCATGATTAGAATGGATTCGGTCGAGAGAAACAACAGAATGGTTATAGCTGTTATTTTATTATATTGCATACATCGTATGATGATACAAAACACGTATCATTATATTAATTATCACACCAATAAACAATTTTGTGACTATGATGATTACGTGTAATTTTGTACAAATCATTAAGAGAAATTGTGTACTTAATCAGGTCGTCATTGAAATCACTCAATGTATTCTCACTCGCAATGATTAATTTAATTTTAAATGTTTAAGGTATTTTTTTCTACACATCTCTTATTAATTTACAAAATCATTATATTTATTTTATATCGAATATATATTGTAAAATAAAATGTTAGATTTATTATTTATTCTTTAAATGACTATTCTCTTGAATATAAGTGAAAACAAATGGTGGAAAACCGTTGCACATACTTTCTGCTAAACATTTTTCCATCTGCAACATAGAGTGACAAAAATATCGTAAAAGTGTTATGTAAATTGATGAATTTTCGTTTCTGGAGTGCGTTTGTTGTCCTTTTTTGTATATTATCATAATCATATCTTTCATTTCAGTTGACGAAAAGTGTATTCTACGTCTTCTTGGTCCAANTACGTCTGCTTGGTCCTTTTACACTGCCAAATATTACTCAAGCATCTTGAATCACTAATGTGTAAGTGTAGTGGAAATAAATTATTTTACTGCGTCTATACCAAACTTTCAAGCGAAATACCACTAATGCGGATGTAATGCATAGTAATTGTATCTTACGAACAGAAAATTTAAGCTAAATCCTTGAAACCGTTTTTGAGAAATATTCCAAAGAGTACTTTAACTTTTATGTGTAGTACCATTAGGAGTGACCGACACATTAGTGATTTTGTTTCGCGTATCGTGTGATTTGTGATCCGAGACGTCTCGATCTCAATAAAGAAATTTTAGAACTCGTGTATTTTTGTGATCTCTTCTCACCACCCTCGACCGAGAAAGGTTTCTTGAAGTCCACAGTTCACACGAAGAAAGAATTCTTTCTTTAATAAGTAATTTCTTTGAGGAATGATCCCCGTGAAAGAAGTTCTGTGGACAAAGAGGAAGCGATACGTAAGTTTTAGTGAGATATGACCCACTAGATTGTATATTTCGTTTTCTCCTCATTTATAATGATTTTAAGCTAATCGAATTGTTTTGATGAATTTGCACAATTAATATTGTGTTTAATGTTTTTAGGTTTTCGCTGAGCTTCATTGCCCGGTAAATCTGAGCGTGAGGAAAATTCGAAAAATAGAATAGTTCTATTTACCCTGGAATGAAACTGAAGGGATCATGTTCCGTTACAGGTATTTACAGTTTTTCTCAAGATGGACGCATCGCGTCAAATTTTTTAATGAAAGAATTGAAGCTTTCGTCGAAATAAACTTTCGGTAATACGAAGGTTTGAAGAAGACACAAATAGAATAGTTTGTAAATATTGTCTGTTTTGCACAATCCCGTACATCGGAAAATTAAATGAAAGAAAGAACGAAAGAAATGAAGCATTGGGAGTCGAATGAACAATCAGGATGAAAATACAAAAATGATGTACAGACATTTTTATTATGTCGTCCTATCATGCCGAGTGAGTCATCTCTAAAACGCACACACTTTGTTTGAGTTGAGTGACGTATCTTAATTGTTGGCGATCTCTGTAAAATTTCCTCTAATACCATAGGTTTATTCAAATTTCACGCCATGGAGTTAAAAAAAATAGTGAGGAAATCATGGGACATCTTTTAATCGGATCCATTAAATTACAAGATCCTTTCAAATCACGATCCTGTACCACTTAATTTGGACGAGTTCGGGACTTTCATATTCATAACGCAACCACTCACGAGACGGATAACAATCGATACCAGTAGATTCGTGACGTCACGCAATCGTATGCTGTGAACTTAGCAACAAAAATTTAGCATGAGAAATCGGAGATGAATTAGATTAGAATACATTAATCAGGAAGGACACAATCTAGGGTTTACAAGAAGTGCGCTTATTAGACGGAATAACTTGAAAATAGTTGTCAGGGTTGTCGCAATTTGGCGCAGGCGCAAGACAAGTTGACTGCCCGCTCCAGGTGGTTTAGTAATCCGTTACCTGCACGATCGCTCCAACAAAATAAGTTTTTAATTATTGTACGATTAAAATATTTTCTCCTTTAAAGGATGGTTTTGTGTGTTGTTTTCTTAGTAAAATTGCACGCACTTATGATGTTTCTAACAATTATTCGTTACCAACTGCCCGTGTGTAATTGTAAATTTGTTAATGTTTAAATTGACGTTTTTGACAAAATACTTTTTTAGTATTATGTAGATAGGCAACGAACGTTCGAAGAAAGACTCAAATAGAATAGATAGTAAATGTTGTCTGCTTCGCACAATTACGTACTTTGTCTAATTTTATGTTAGGTGAATTTCTGCAAAACACACAGTACTAAAATCTTTGAATTACGACTTCCGATGTTGGGTAGATTGTTCATGTGAACATTAGTTGGGTTAGCATTGAAAACAAGTCAACAGTGTGAATTTTGTTAGTTGTTATTGCTAGGCAATGGACTGAACTGACTAACATCCCGTCCTGCAAATTACGCCGCGATCTCATATGAAGTCCTAAACAGTTAGTTAATTCTGGGACACCAGAATGCCTAAAATTGTTGAGAAGAACGAATGGTAAATAGGAAAATCCGTGGGTGCAAGGAATACGTCACTCAAAGGATTTACTGAAGAACAACCTTCAATTGGGTGAGAGTCTTACATGCAGCATGTGTTAGATATTGCGACTAATGTTATCGATGTTTGACTTGTAGTCATTTTAGAGATGATATGATTAGAAATTTTAATCAGATATGTATATCGTGAAAGACAAAAAACAGAAAANGACCTTTATTGAAATTTGTGCAAAAATAGTGCGAAAACGGTGGAATTAATATGATGAGTGACCGACACATTAGTGATTTTGTTTTGCGTATCGTGTGCTTTGTGATCCGAGACGTCTCGATCTCGGTAAAGAAATTTTAGAACTCGTGTATTTTTATGATCTCTTCTCACCACCCTCGACCGAGAAATGTTTCTTGAGATCCACAGTTCACACGAAGACAGAATTCTTTCTTTAATAAAAANCGACCGAGAAAGGTTTCTTGAAGTCCACAGTTCACACGAAGACAGAATTCTTTCTGTAATAAGTAATTTCTTTGAGGAATGATCCCCGTGAAAGAAGTTCAGTGGACAAAGAGGAAGCGATACGTACGTTTTAGTGAGATATGACCCACTAGTTTGTATATTTCGTTATCTCCTCATTTATAACGATTTTAAGCTAATCGAATTTTTTTATGAATTTGCACAATTAATATTGTGTTTAATGTTTTTAGGTTTTCGCTGAGCTTCATTGCCCGGTAAATCTGAGCGTGAGGAAAATTCGAAAAATAGAATAGTTCTATTTACCCTGGAATGAAACTGAAGGGATCATGTTCCGTTACAGGTATTTACAGTTTTTCTCAAGATATACGCATCGCGTCAAATTTTTTAATGAAAGAATTGAAGCTTTCGTCGAAATAAACTTTCGGTAATACGAAGGTTTGAAGAAGACACAAATAGAATAGTTTGTAAATATTGTCTGTTTTGCACAATCCCGTACATCGGAAAATTAAATGAAAGAAAGAACGAAAGAAATGAAGCATTGGGAGTCGAATGAACAATATGGATGAAAATCCAAAAATGATGTACAGATATTTTTATATTGTCGTCCTATCATTCCGAGTGAATCATCTCTAAAACGCACACACTTTGTTTGAGTTGAGTGACTCATTTTAATTGTTGGCGATCTCTTAAGAATTTACTCTAATACCATAGGTTTATTCAAATTTCACGCCATGGAGTTAAAAAAATAGTGAGGAAATCATGGGACATTTTTTAATCGAATCCATTAAATTACAAGATCCTTTCAAATCACGATCCTGTACCACTTAATTGGGAAAAGTTCAGGACTTTCATATTCATAACGCAACCACTCACGAGACGGATAACAATCGATAGCTGTAGATTCGTGACGTAACGATATCGATTGCTGTAAATTTAGCAACAAAAATTTAGCATGAGAAATCGGAGATGAATTAGATTAGAATACATTAATCAGGAAGGACACAATCTAGGGTTTACAAGAAGTGCGCTTATTAGACGGAATAACTTGAAAATAGTTGTCAGGGTTGTCGCAATTTGGCGCAGGCTCAAGACAAGTTGACTGCCCGCTCCAGGTGGTTTAGTAATCTGTTACCTGCACGATCGCTCCAACAAAATAAGTTTTTATATATTGTACGATTGAAATATTTTCTCCTTTAAAGGATGGTTTTGTGTGTTGTTTTCTTGGAAAAATTGCATGCACTAATGATGTTTCTAACAATTTTTTGTTCTTAACTGCCCGTGTGTAATTGTAAATTTGTTAATGTTTAAATTGACGTTTTTGACAAAATACTTTTTTAGTATTATGTAGATGGGCAACGAAGGTTCGAAGAAAGACTCAAATAGAATAGTTTGTAAATGTTGTCTGCTTCGCACAATTACGTACTTTGACTAATTTTGTGTTAGGTGTACCTCTGCAAAACACACAGTACTAAAATCTTTGAATTACGACTTCCGAGGTTTGCTAGTTTGTTCATTCGAACATTAGTTTGGTTAGCATTAAAAACAAGCCAACAGTGTGAATATTGTTAGTTGTTATTGCTAGGCAATGGACATAACTGACTAACATCCCGTCCTGCTAATTACGCCGCGATCTCATATGAAGTCCTAAACAGTTATTTAATTCTGGGACACCAGTATGTCTAAAATTGTTGAGAAGAACGAATGGTAAATAGCAAAATCCGTGGGTGCAAGGATTTACTGAAGTACAACCTTCAATTGGGTGAGAGTCTTATATGCAGCATGTGATAGATATTGCGACTAATGTTATCGATGTTTGATTTGTAGTCATTTTAGAGATGATATGATAAGAAATTTTGATCAGATATGTATATCGTGAACGACAAAAAACAAAAAATATCGAAGGACCTTTATTGAAATTTGTGCAAAAATAGTGCGAAAACGGTGGAATTAATATGATGAGTGACCGACACATCTGTGATTTTGTTTTGCGTATCGTGTGCTTTGTGATCCGAGACGTCTCGATGTCGGTAAAGAAATTTTAGAACTCGTGTATTTTTGTGATCTCTTCTCACCACCCTCGACCGAGAAAGGTTTCTTGAAGTCCACAGTTCACACGAAGACAGAATTCTTTCTGTAATAAGTAATTTCTTTGAGGAATGATCCCCGTGAAAGAAGTTCAGTGGACAAAGAGGAAGCGATACGTAAGTTTTAGTGAGATATGACCCACTAGTTTGTATGTTTCGTTATCTCCTCATTTATAATGATTTTAAGCTAATCGAATTGTTTTGATGAATTTGCACAATTAATATTGTGTTTAATGTTTTTAGGTTTTCGCTGAGCTTCATTGCCCGGTAAATCTGAGCGTGAGGAAAATTCGAAAAATAGAATAGTTCTATTTACCCTGGAATGAAACTGAAGGGATCATGTTCCGTTACAGGTATTTACAGTTTTTCTCAAGATGGACGCATCGCGTCAAATTTTTTAATGAAAGAATTGAAGCTTTCGTCGAAATAAACTTTCGGTAATACGAAGGTTTGAAGAAGACACAAATAGAATAGTTTGTAAATATTATCTGTTTTGCACAATCCCGTACATCGGAAAATTAAATGAAAGAAAGAACGAAAGAAATGAAGCATTGGGAGTCGAATGAACAATCTGGATGAAAATCCAAAAATGATGTACAGACATTTTTATTATGTCGTCCTATCATGCCGAGTGAGTCATCTCTAAAACGCACACCCTGTGTTTGAGTAGAGTGACTCATCTTAATTGTTGGCGATCTGTGGAAAATTTCCTCTAATACCATATGTTTATTCAAATTTCACGCCATGGAATTAAAAAAAATAGTGTNCACGCCATGGAGTTAAAAAAAATAGTGAGGAAATCATGGGACATCTTTTAATCGGATCCATTAAATTACAAGATCCTTTCAAATCACGATCCTGTACCACTTAATTTAGACGAGTTCGGGACTTTCATATTCATAACGCAACCACTCACGAGACGGATAACAATCGATACCAGTAGATTTGCGACGTCACGCAATCGTATGCTGTGAACATAGCAACAAAAATTTAGCATGAGAAATCGGAGATGAATTAAATTAGAATACATTAATCAGGAAGGACACAATCTAGGGTTTACAAGAAGTGCGCTTATTAGACGGAATAACTTGAAAATAGTTGTCAGGGTTGTCGCAATTTGGCGCAGGCGCAAGACAAGTTGACTGCCCGCTCCAGGTGGTTTAGTAATCCGTTACCTGCACGATCGCTCCAACAAAATAAGTTTTTAATTATTGTACGATTAAAATATTTTCTCCTTTAAAGGATGGTTTTGTGTGTTGTTTTCTTAGTAAAATTGCACGCACTTATGATGTTTCTAACAATTATTCGTTACCAACTGCCCGTGTGTAATTGTAAATTTGTTAATGTTTAAATTGACGTTTTTGACAAAATACTTTTTTAGTATTATGTAGATAGGCAACGAACGTTCGAAGAAAGACTCAAATAGAATAGATAGTAAATGTTGTCTGCTTCGCACAATTACGTACTTTGTCTAATTTTATGTTAGGTGAATTTCTGCAAAACACACAGTACTAAAATCTTTGAATTACGACTGCCGAGGTTGGCTAGATTGTTCATGTGAACATTAGTTGGGTTAGCATTGAAAACAAGCCAACAGTGTGAATATTGTTAGTTGTTATTGCTAGGCAATGGACATAACTGACTAACATCCCGTCCTGCTAATTACGCCGCGATCTCATATGAAGTCCTAAACAGTTATTTAATTCTGGGACACCAGTATGTCTAAAATTGTTGAGAAGAACGAATGGTAAATAGCAAAATCCGTGGGTGCAAGGATTTACTGAAGTACAACCTTCAATTGGGTGAGAGTCTTATATGCAGCATGTTATAGATTTTGCGACTAATGTTATCGATGTTTGATTTGTAGTAATTTTAGAGATGATATGATTAGAAATTTTGATCAGATATGTATATCGTGAACGACAAAAAATAGAAAAAATATCGAAGGACCTTTATTGAAATTTGTGCAAAAATAGTGAGAAAACGGTGGAATTAATATGATGAGTGGCCGACACATCAGTGATCTTGTTTTGCGTATCGTGTGCTTTGTGATCCGAGACGTCTCGATGTCGGTAAAGAAATTTTAGAACTCGTGTATTTTTGTGATCTCTTCTCACCACCCTCGACCGAGAAAGGTTTCTTGAAGTCCACAGTTCACACGAAGACAGAATTCTTTCTGTAATAAGTAATTTCTTTGAGGAATGATCCCCGTGAAAGAAGTTCAGTGGACAAAGAGGAAGCGATACGTAAGTTTTAGTGAGATATGACCCACTAGTTTGTATGTTTCGTTATCTCCTCATTTATAATGATTTTAAGCTAATCGAATTGTTTTGATGAATTTGCACAATTAATATTGTGTTTAATGTTTTTAGGTTTCCGCTGAGCTTCATTGCCCGGTAAATCTGAGAGTGAGGAAAATTCGAAAAATAGAATAGTTCTATATACCCTGGAAAGAAACTGAAAAGATCATGTTCCGTTACAGGTATATACAGTTTTTCTCAAGATGGACGCATCGCGTCAAATTTTTTAATGAAAGAATTGAAGCTTTCGTCGAAATAAACTTTCGGTAATACGAAGGTTTGAAGAAGACACAAATAGAATAGTTTGTAAATATTGTCTGTTTTGCACAATCCCGTACATCGGAAAATTAAATGAAAGAAAGAACGAAAGAAATGAAGCATTGGGAGTCGAATGAACAATCTGGATGAAAATCCAAAAATGATGTACAGACATTTTTATTATGTCGTCCTATCATGCCGAGTGACTCATCTCTAAAACGCACACACTGTGTTTGAGTTGAGTGACTCATCTTAATTGTTGGCGATCTCCGGAAAATTTCCTCTAATACCATAGGTTTATTCAAATTTCACGCAATGGAGTTAAAAACAGTAGTGAGGAAATCATGGGACATCTTTTAATAGGATCCATTAAATTACAAGATCCTTTCAAATCACGATCCTGTACCACTTAATTTGGACGAGTTCGGGACTTTCATATTCATAACGCAACCACTCACGAGACGGATAACAATCGATACCAGTAGATTCGTGACGTCACGCAATCGTATGCTGTGAACTTAGCAACAAAAATTTAGCATGAGAAATCGGAGATGAATTAGATTAGAATACATTAATCAGGAAGGACCCAATCTAGGGTTTACAAGAAGTGCGCTTATTAGACGGAATAAATTGAAAATAGTTGTCAGGGTTGTCGCAATTTGGCGCAGGCGCAAGACAAGTTGACTGCCCGCTCCAGGTGGTTTAGTAATCCGTTATCTGCACGATCGCTCCAACAAAATAAGTTTTTAATTATTGTACGATTAAAATATTTTCTCCTTTAAAGGATTGTTTTGTGTGTTGTTTTCTTAGTAAAATTGCACGCACTTATGATGTTTCTAACAATTATTCGTTACCAACTGCCCGTGTGTAATTGTAAATTTGTTAATGTTTAAATTGACGTTTTTGACAAAATACTTTTTTAGTATTATGTAGATAGGCAACGAACGTTCGAAGAAAGACTCAAATAGAATAGATAGTAAATGTTGTCTGCTTCGCACAATTACGTACTTTGTCTAATTTTATGTTAGGTGAATTTCTGCAAAACACACTTTACTAAAATCTTTGAATTACGATTGCCGAGGTTGGCTAGATTGTTCATGTGAACATTAGTTGGGTTAGCATTGAAAACAAGCCAACAGTGTGAATATTGTTAGTTGTTATTGCTAGGCAATGGACATAACTGACTAACATCCCGTCCTGCTAATTACGCCGCGATCTCATATGAAGTCCTAAACAGTTATTTAATTCTGGGACACCAGTATGTCTAAAATTGTTGAGAAGAACGAATGGTAAATAGCAAAATCCGTGGGTGCAAGGATTTACTGAAGTACAACCTTCAATTGGGTGAGAGTCTTATATGCAGCATGTGATAGATATTGCGACTAATGTTATCGATGTTTGATTTGTAGTAATTTTAGAGATGATATGTTTAGAAATTTTGATCAGATATGTATATCGTGAAAGACAAAAAACAGAAAAAATATCGAAGGACCTTTATTGAAATTTGTGCAAAAATAGTGCGAAAACGGTGGAATTAATATGATGAGTGACCGACACATTAGTGATGTTGTTTTGCGTATCGTGTGCTTTGTGATCCGAGACGTCTCGATGTCGGTAAAGAAATTTTAGAACTCGTGTATTTTTGTGATCTCTTCTCACCACCCTCGACCGAGAAAGGTTTCTTGAAGTCCACAGTTCACACGAAGACAGAATTCTTTCTGTAATAAGTAATTTCTTTGAGGAATGATCCCCGTGAAAGAAGTTCAGTGGACAAAGAGGAAGCGATACGTAAGTTTTAGTGAGATATGACCCACTAGTTTGTATGTTTCGTTATCTCCTCATTTATAATGATTTTAAGCTAATCGAATTGTTTTGATGAATTTGCACAAATAATATTGTGTTTAATGTTTTTAGGTTTTCGCTGAGCTTCATTGCCCGGTAAATCTGAGCGTGAGGAAAATTCGAAAAATAGAATAGTTCTATTTACCCTGGAATGAAACTGAAGGGATCATGTTCCGTTACAGGTATTTACAGTTTTTCTCAAGATATACGCATCGCGTCAAATTTTTTAATGAAAGAATTGATGCTTTCGTCGAAATAAACTTTGGTAATACGAAGGTTTGAAGAACACAAATAGAATAGTTTGTAAATATTGTCTGTTTTGCACATGCCCGTACTTCGGAAAATTAAAAGAAAGAAAGAACGAAAGAAATGAAGCATTGGGGGTCGAATGAACAATCTGGATGAAAATCCAAAAATGATGTACAGACATTTTTATTATGTCGTCCTATCATGCCGAGTGAGTCATCTCTAAAACGCACACACTGTGTTTGAGTTGAGTGNAAAAATGATGTACAGACATTTTTATTATGTCGTCCTATCATGCCGAGTGAGTCATCTCTAAAACGCACACACTGTGTTTGAGTTGAGAGACTAATCTTAATTGTTGGCGATCTCTGGAAAATTTCCTCTAATACCATAGGTTTATTCAAATTTCACGCCATGGATTTAAAAAAAATAGTGAGGAAATCATGGGACATCTTTTAATCGGATCCATTAAATTACAAGATCCTTTCAAATCACG
>NNCF01133918.1:139199-160563 GCA_002313205.1 Laupala kohalensis | reverse complement strand
TTAAACTACATCCTTCCTCGAGATAAAAAGGCAATCACGCTGTAAAGTTAATAAGATAAAGAAAGGTATAGTTTCAAAAAAAAATTGACGTGTTGAGAGAAACTGTTGGTTTATATCTTCGCCATTAAAGTAGAATATCATATACTAGTGTTGTCAAATAATGAATAGAGGAGATAATGCTATTCTTTTCCATCAACGGTATTTTTAAATTTACGTAAATTTACTTTCGGTGACAATAAACGTTTAAGATTCATTGCTCGCATATGAAAAGAAATGCAGCACTACAACTGATCTCTAAACATGTATTCAAACGGAATGGTTCAATTGTGTAAATTTGAATGAAGAAAATATTTTATGGAAACAGAATTATTCTCAAATAACTTACCGATTACAATGGAATCTATAGCTAAAGAAATACCAAATTTTAATATGTTTAGACTGGATAATAAAACTGTCAATACGTCAAATGTAGATTTAAAAATTTGTGAAAAATTTGCAATTAAACGCTTTATAAATTTCTAGTGATTGCACTGTTCAAATCTAGACCGAATCTTCCTCTTCATTAATATTTTGTTCTTAAAAATGTTCCTAATTTGAGAAATTACTGTTATTTAATTAAAACATGATTATTTTAATAAAATTTTGAATACAAAATTGATAAGTTTATATTTTTTTTTCTTATCACATAAATAATTCAAATTCAAAAGTTACTTCTACGTAACGTTTAGTAAACAATCTTCCATCACCATAATTATGTCTGCTCGAGGATCCAGTTCGGAATAAGAGTGGTGGTAAAAACAATGCAGGGTGTTACGTTCTGTAATCTGAATGTTGGCATAGTATTATTTGTCATCGTCTACAGGAGACACTCTTTAATGTACAAGGTCTTTCTAAAACAGGTAAGACGAGCAGAACAACACATTCAGTTAGGTGTACATACCATTTCACAACAAGGTGTCCGCATATTAAAAGGTAAGTATATTTTTTTTAATTTTATAATCTTTCTTTTTGCGGATTGTGTGTCTTTAGTTTCAAATTGTTTACCATGAGATGTGTTAAAAATTTACTCAGGAACTCAGGGTATTATCGACGAATAATTTTTCGTGTCATTTCAAATGAAGATAAGTTACTGGCCACAAAACCACACCATCATTTCAATACTCTCTTCACGGAACATCTGCAGGAATGACATTTCACATCGCAGAATGAAGCAAAATTGTTTAATTTACAGCACTGAAATATTGCTATGTTTCATCATAACTTTCCCTTGTATATTTTTGTCAGAGAATGAAACTGTTGAAAGTAAAGTTATCTCAGAAAGTGATAGTATCAACTTGGTCTCTTGCAATCTTAAATGAAAAAGTTTTATCTTCCTTGATATGTGAACAGTTTCATTTCTTTGTTTTAATTTTGGTAATAAATAAATGTATTACAAAAATACTTTGCAGTTCCTGTTACTGTTTCCTAAACGACGCCATGCTCAACACGTAAATATTTATTCCCTACAAATACGCGTTGTAGTTTCCTAATACAAGGTAATCCGCCACTCAATAGCCTCCAATATACGTTAAGTATGAGTCGAGTAATAAACATCGCCTAGCACTGTACCGACCTTCAATTGCGGATTAGAGTAGAACCCCTAATAACCGACCTCGGATCAACCAGTCCTCAGATTAACTGATATACCATATGTAACAGTTTTCTCTCTCTTATATAATAGCTGGTAAGTAGTGACTCAAACATTAATTGTTTGATGAGTCTTCGTTGAAAACTTCCCGGAAAGTACAATGAGATGATGCGGCGTTATGTGCGCAGTGTGTTTGTGTTGTGGCGAGCAGAATGGAGGAGGGAGGGAGAGAGAGACAGTTCGCTAGTTTGATTCCCTCCTTACTTCCTAGTCATTTTTTATGTAAATCAATATCTTCGTGTACGTACTTATGTACATACATAAAGCACAATTAAAGAGTTGCAATGACGTCTCATTTGCTTCTTTGTTTGTGATAATCTGATTAAATTGTAAAATNACGTATGTATGTACTTACATACTGCACAATTAAAGAGTTGCAATGCCGTCTCATTTGCCTCTTTCTTTGAGATAACCTGATGAAATTGTAGAATCTTTTTGTATGGCTACCTTTTCAAGCAACTAATACTTTTCAAGTTTTATGTTTATCACCAACCGACGAGTAGTTTCGCGACCATTACATTGTTTGTGTTAACAAAACTATTGTAAATAATTAATACCTCTGCTTCAAGATACGAGTTGACTAGTGCTTCTGTAGAAAAAAATCATCTGTATAGCCCGGTGGTTCGTTTTCTAATGCATGAAGGCATCCCAGAGACATCTTACGATGTCAATGAGGTACACGTGCATATTCTCCAAAACAATGGGTCAAACCATAATTATATTCACTGAACACAACATTTTATCCGTTTTGTAGGCGGTGATAATTCTGAATACATTGAAAATGAAGTACAATGGACACAAAACGATCAATTTGATTCGAAATAAATATTAACAAGATTATCTCTCTTCCTACTTCACAATTGCAAAATGAATATACACGCAAATGTTTGGTTAATTTTTATGTCCCAGCGTTCTAAGAATTTTGTATTCAATTCGTGCAATTTGTAANAGTGTAGAACATTACGAAAAATTGTTCTCGTACTTTTACCCGATTATGTCTGGAGTCACAAAACTAGGAGCTCACCCCACGACAATTGCTCTCAGAGTGTTTCTCAAATGCAAAAGTAAACACCTACAAATGACAGCGCGTTCCTCGAGTGATCCATGAATACTGCCCAACTGTTTCTCAAGTGTTTCTGAGGGAGACTTGCAAGTATAGGTGTCGAGTATAAAAGACTTCGAGACCACTTGGTTGGGAATCAGTGAGTGATACCGAAGTTCCCTTTAGACCCGCTCACGCAAGTCAGCTTTGGGAACACTTTGCTAGCATGGAGGGATCACTTGGGGAACATCCCGCCATTTGTATGCGATTACTTTTGAATTTGGTGGATACTCATTAGGAGACGCTTCATTTTCATCAGGGCTACAAACAATCATTATTGATTCACAAACTGCAGGATGCCGACGGAAAGCCATACCACCAATAGTGCGAACGAAGACACTTCCAGCATGTCGTCGGAAGAGCTTCCTTGGGTGGATGCAGCTTTTATCCAAGACGCTTTGCGGCGCGGTGACCGCAGGGACACATATGCTCGAGTGAAGACCCTAACCATCGAACGAGCCACAGCACCCGGCGATAACTTCGCCAGCGTCATTTACCGAGTGAGGGCCGCCCTCGCAGGAGCAGCGGGAGAGCGTTGTGTGTTGGTGAAATCGTTGCCGAAAGGACACGCCATGGAGAAGGAGGTCTTAGAGAGCGGCGTATTTCGCTATGAAACAGACATGTTAGCCAAACACGTTCCTGCTATGAAGGTGATGCATTCTGTCACATTAAAATAGATCTACATAATACACCTTAGTTCTCAATTTCTGTGTTCTATTTATTCTTCTATCCATGTACCAAATTATGCAGTATTTTCTTTTTAGATTTCGCTTAAAACTTCAGGAATATTTTAATGGTTTATCAATAATAAATATACAAGTTTCGTTTTCTTTATTCAAATTATTATATCTTTAGCATTTCATTGTACACCTTAAGAGTAATGTTTAGGAATTAAGTATATTTTTCCTATGTTCTCGAGAACATTATTTCATTCTGTCACTATGCAATAATTTCTGACAGGAAATATATTATTCTAATTATTATCATTAGCAACGTCACAAAGAGAAGTTTTTATCTCATTTCTAACATTCAGGAAAATCACAAAGGTTGTTTTTCTATACAAGAGTGAATATTAACTTAATCTAAGTGTCTTAATATGTTTTTCTTTGAAACTCCTTCGTTGGCACTGTAAAATTCACAAAATCGAGTAAAAAAAATTAATTTTTTGTGATGCTCTACTTTCTCCATATTTATGATAAATCAAAATTATTCTTTTAATATACTTGGGAATTATTCAGATTGACGCGTCTCTTGGTCAAAAAATACAATTTATGAAGTTTGTGTGTATAATCACATTACAAGTAAAGCAATTTTTGTCTCTTTATACGTTTTTGTGTACAAAATATGGGCAAATGATATTAGATTAATAAATAGGAACCTAGCAATTACGTTGTTGCTGTCAATATGTCTAATTTCTGAAACCGCGAGAAATTTAAGGAATATATGATACTTAATTCAAGTACCTTTAATATAAACCTTTATATGAGAGAGTTTTCTTGTCACTTCTAGGTATTGTTGGACAGAGCGTCGACTCCTGGTCAGCTTTTCCCGCCGTTCGCAGCTCGTTGCATGCTCCATGGCACAACGCCGGTACCATTCTTAGTCTTGGAGGACCTGAAACCTCAGGGTTTCCGCATGGCAGATCGCCAACGCGGTCTGGGTTTACGCCATAGTGTGTTAGCTCTACGCTCTCTGGCACGATTTCACGCTTCCTCGGTTGCACTCCTCGCAGAAAATCCCAGTATAGCGAAGGACTTCACAAATCCTATGCGCGGCGATGGAGCAGCTTGGGAAAACTCATGGATAGTATCTGGAGTGCAAAAAGCGATAACAATTTTCAAGGAAATGCCGGGATATGAAGAGTATGCTTATATTTTGGAAAGATTTGAGAGACAGGCCATGGAAGCTGTTGCTGAAGCGAGTGATACGATCCAGGATGGATTTAATGTTATTTTACACGGAGACTTTTGGACGAATAACATGATGTTTAAATACAATGAAGACGGAAAACCAATTGATATTCGCCTCGTTGACTTACAGGTATGTGTCTTTTTATAACATGAAAATATACTCATCATTTTTTAATTAATAACATTTCCCAAATTAATAAATGAGCTCTGTGAGCTACTTATTAATATAAATTAATCTAAACCATACCCAGGGAACACGCAACGCACATTTCCTTTGATAACATCAACGAAACAACGTAAATGGTTGATTTTTGGAAGAAATAAACGGTGAAACTTTGTATGTTATTCAATAAAATCAGCCTGTACATAATACAAAATGAGAATAAGTCTATATGTCTTATAATCATTACATAAAGTTTCTGCATCTAAGATTATTAACTAGTGGTTATTCAGTGTTTCTGAGTAATTACCCACCATTTTATTCATTCATTTCATTATTATAAAAGACAATAATTCACAAACCAAAAATTTTCTATTCCTATTCAATTAAGTACAAGACAGACACGGATGATATTTGAACTTGACGGACAAACTGACTAACCATGAATCAGTATCTGAGAATTTTTAGTAAATTTACTAATTGTAGTTCTTCTTTAGGACGATTTTGACGATTGTGAATTTACTCCCAAAATTTTCAGAAACGACAAGACAATAGATAGAGCAAATACAGTTACATACATTTTTATTGTAATTCGACATTCTGCCAAACATATTTACTTACAGAATTACCCTGTATATCTACAGGATTACTCCCATTTAGCGACTTTTCGAACATTGACGCTGTGTGATGAGTTAACCAGGTACCCTGGATCTCCACATTATCACGTTACGTCACGCATAGACATGAAAAATCACATTCCCAGAAGACGTTGTTGGAATAGAATTGAACTTAATAAGAGTGATCGGCACATGTTTGTATGGACGTTATTACAATATGAAAGCAAAATAATATTAAGCGGTTGATGGTAATCTTTAGTACCATGCACGACCAGCTCTGGTGCAAATAAAGACCATGATGGGAACATGCGTAGAAGTATACAGGATGAGTAAGATATTCTGGCGAAGATCTGTAATGTCCTCGGCAAGGATTTGGTGCAGCTGGTTCTCCAGATTGCGTGGATCATGATCGCATTACTTAAACTATATAGGAAGCGAACCACGCAGTTCTACACTTGCTCTATTGGCGATGAATCGGTCATGATACGGAAGTATCGGTCATGACCGATGATGCTGAATCATACCACGGAAATGATACTGTGTACGACCAAGCATTATGTGGTTGAAACTTACCTCTTAGAAATCATCACATGAGGGAAACATTTGAGACCGCAGGATGGTCTGCAAATATCTCTGAGGATTCAAGGACATGTATTAGGTGCCGTGAGACCAAACCTACTTCGGTCAATTCCTGAAAATGCTACGGTTGGACACCGACGTTATCCGGAATGGTGCTCTCGGTTCCCGGAAAGTGGGTGAAACAATGAGTTATGATCACGCTTGTAAGCTGATTCTACAATCCTAACGGATGGAGATCTGTCGACAGAGACCTGAGACAGAGCCATCACGCATTGAGCAGTCCCAAGACGCCTCCGCACTAGTCAAAATAACCTAAATGTTGACCGATCCGTCGGTCCCAATTTTCGCGGTCCAATAATGCGCCTCACCCCCATTAAAATCGGTTCACGTTTTTTTCCTTCTAATGAATCATAAAGGCATTAAAGGTATACCTATTATTCATTTACCACTGCCTAGAAGCCAAATAGTGGGCCAGTTACCAATTGCTACTTCTGCGAACACTTTTACAGATGATGGACTGCAGCGCTTGCATGACGTCTGGTGACTAATCTCCCAACAACTCGACTCGTCACAACTATTTATCTTGATTCTATAACCCACCTATTGAAGGCCTGCCAGATTGCTGTAGGTTCTAATAGTCACGTGGACACTACGTGAAAGAACAATTTTATTCGACAATAAAAATTAATTTAGTGTAATAGACACACTACAAAAATAGTTAACAAAACTATGCTTCTTTTAATATCCGATAGTAGGTTTCTTTAAAATACAAAATAAATATTTCTCTATCATGATAAGCGCAATGATCCAATTATCATGATCATATGTAGTACTCTAGTACGTTCTAAATATTGTAGCATTTTTTATTCCGTGCGGATCCTCACAGAGAGGTTTAGAATCCATTTGAGAAAATATTACAATTGCTTAATGGAATTAAGAATAATTTTTTGTGCTTTATCACATCACCAAAATAACGTATTAAATGATGAGATCTACGGACTTAAACTTAAAAATTAGTAGCGTGAATGCGTTTATATAACTGATTTTCTTTGGCTTTCGGTATAATGAAGGTAATAATCTTGATATGAGAAAATATGGTACCTTCAATGTCTTCGTATAATCTTTATTATAGAAACTAAGATGTCAAGAAATAATGTGATTGATCGAAGGTCTTAATGGGGTGTTAGCAAAGAGTCAACTATCTGACTGTTGTAACTGCATTCCGAGTCTTGAATAATCCTCGCAACTCTTTCTGGGTGCGTGAGTTTTTTACCATTGCCACCAGATCCCAACAAGTATCCGCATGCATCCCAACCTGAAGGCAAACAGTTTTCGAAATGTTGCTGGTCACAAGTAACGGTTAATGGACAATGCCCAGTAAAACATCAATAAAAATTTTTTAAAACTTAATATTTTTTAAAAATTTGTTTCTAGCTTAGTCATGTGTCATCTCCTGCTAATGACCTGCTGTACTTCCTATACACCAGCCTCAGTGATGATGTGTTCGAGAATTACGAGGAGTTGCTTCTCCACGAGTATCACCGAACTCTGATAGAAACCTTGGACCTTTTGGGACTCAAAGGACCTTCCTTCAAAGAAATATTAGCTGATCTTGACAAACACAGTGCATATGCCTTATTCGGATCTGTAAGTGTGTGGCCGGTAGCTCGAGCAAAAGGTTCGCCCGCTGTGGATCCGAGTCAGGCTGGTGACAGCACTGCAAACGACTTCATGTTCGAATGTCCAACCACGAAGCGATGGTTGCAACGCGTGTTGCCCGAATTCAAGCGGAGAGGATGGTTGAAGTACTGACCAACAAATTGAAAGGTTGGATGTAAAAAGAAGTTCTTCTGGCATTGTTCTTTATGAAAATGTATGAGAAATCCAACAAACAAATGCACAATCCATAAATGTATTACATTTCAAACTTTTAATATTTTTCAGCGTTTATATTAATGACAAATTAAATGATTTACTTGAGAATGAAAGTGTTTTACTATTGATCACGAAATTAATAATACTTCGTGTGTATTATCAGTCAAAATAAAGTACAAAGCTTATTGATATGAAAATGTTTCATTAATTCAAATACCATAACTTTTCCTAAGCGGTAAGTTTTCACAACATAGTTAAATATTAATTTACATTTTTTCTTTAAATTATAAGATATGTAACTTTTAAAACAATTACAAAATTGAAACAATATCATTAACAAAATGTGTACAGCTCTATCAATGCACCAAATGTGGGCTTGTATCACAAGTGAAGGTGTGGTTTAACCGTAGTGTGGTTGAAAGTATTCAATTTTAATTTTCACTATCAGAAATCTAGACCAACTTCTCAAGTGCAAACTGCATATGATAACGTGAAGGACATTAAAGTAATTTACTCTCCGAAAGCAAGCTAGGGACCATCCCATCAATTCTGATGAAGCGTCTTGAGCAGAGGCGGATTGAAACTTTTACAAAACTCCTAGGTAAGATAAAAAGTTAACTACGTGTTATAATATTACTACAATATTTAAAAATTTCTAATTTAACACACAAAATAGAATTTCACAATTACGTATTATAACAAAATCTAGATTATTTAGGTAACTAAAGATTATATATACTAAATTCAAGGTTTATTGTTTAACGTGGAGAAACTGAATAAAATATCCGACTCCACCCGAAGGAAATCCGGAAGAAAACCCCGACCAGGATGGGGCTACAGAATTAATGTACACGACATTGCCAGGGTTGAGTACATATATACAACTAAACTAATATGAATCAACAGTTATGTGTTTACTCAAGGAATAAGTAAGGAAGAATCATCAATTAGGTCACGGTAAGTATTCAATTTAAGTTCACGCGAGTTAAGTTCTGGTACTCGCCAGAGGCAGTGGAAACACTCAAAGATTACTTGAATACAAATTTATGCCACAAATGTACAGCAAAGGAATGAATCCCTCTTGGAGTCAGGACTTGAAGTGTCGTCTGTTACAATGCCTTGGGGTTATACAAATTACAAAGGTTTCTGTAAATCTCTCTGTTTACATTAGTTCTCACATCTTACTTTCTAAAATTTACAATAACAACAGATATTTGAATAATATGAGGTCAAAATAGTTCAAAGCACGATATAAGTCTTGTTTACTCTGAAAAGGGAAAGTTTCAGAAAGCGAACGTTCTGGTCGCTGCTGACGGAGCGGACGGCTTTGCGACACTGGATAGCGGATATAACTCGAGTGAGTGATTTTTGTACAGCATATGATGGTAATTAATAAGAGAGCTATTTACGTCTAATTTAACATGAACATAAGAGAAAAGTTACATCGTCAATGGTTTGGATATTCGTTCAATTATTGATACAACGAGTCCTGGAATCCACACTTGTAGTCAATCATGTTGGAAAGTAATGTCTTCAATCTGACGCGAGTATCAATAAGACGCATCCAGAAAGTGTAGTCTTTTTGTTTTTCTTTGCAATATACTGTAAATATATGGTATAATTGGAAAACAAACAACATTTGAAACTAATAACTGAGATCAATAATCGATAAAATGATTTCACGACATGAAAAAAATTCTTAAATTTCATTTTACTGTTATTGAAGAAATGAATGAGATTTCTCTCAATTCACTTAAGTTATTATTAGAGCACAATATTGTACCTAACGATGTTATCGATATTTTTTATCACAGCACGCAACTCTTCTCACGACTGGAGCGCGTCTAGTGGCAGAGGACGGAGTATTCATTGATGACGTTTCATTGGAGGAAGTAGAGGGGCTAAAACGACAGTTGGTGGGAGACATTCAAGGTCGTGGTGGGAGAGGTAATGACCATGTTGGAGATGGCTTCGCTTAAGGCGGGAACGGTGGTGACGGAGGTGGAAGGAAAATCGGCGTGCGCCAGTTGCTGTTGCATCGTGTGTCGCCAGGACGCGTAACTCCAGTTCACTGCTCCACCGTTGCTCAGCTCTTCTCCGTCAGATGCGTCAGTTTGATTAGCGGAGAAAGAACATATAAATAGCTTCTTTTATATCACAGCTTCAAACTCTTATCGGTATTCCTGGGTCATCTGCTGTCATTGTGGTAAGTTAAAATGTATTATTTTTTTATGCTCATTTTATTTTGTACTTTCACACTAGTTTTTATTAAAATTATAAATTTTTAATAAAATACTAAATTTTCTTTTCTAAACGTTTAATCAGTAGTACTTATTCATAACTAAAGAAAAATGTAGTTATGTAATTCTCGAGTAATACCGATATAAATTTTCCTTCAGAGTTATGTGACAACTGTCAGATATACACTTTATTTCTATTTCAACGTACAACATCACTGTTATCTTAAAATCTTATTTTATCAAGTGATCATTGTTTCTTTACAAGCTTGTTGGTTTAATGTCTTTAAATAAGTTAATAAATTTTATTTTTTAAACCAAAAGGATCCATTAAAAAAGGCATAAAATAATTATTGCAGGCTATTTTTGCGAAGAAACGTCACACCATAAAGCTTAATATTGAATAGAAAATCCTGATGTATTTTTTTGATAAATTACGATTGAGTTATGTAAGTAGTTTAGAAGTCCACGTGAATGTTTTCAGTCACAAAATCAACCTATCATTTTACTCAGCATTATTCGTGCTTAAGGGAATAAATGTTTGACCTGAATTCAAATGTGCTACATCGTATACATACTTAAGCTGAGCTTTTACGATTTAAAACTTCAAAAATTATAACACTAGAGTTTCTCACCACTGTGATTTTACGTTGAATACCAACCTGCAATGTGATGAGTGCAGAACTTTTGTAAGGGTTCGGACAAATAATAATGAATCCTAAATTCCTGCAGAACACGTCTACCCTTGATTTCAATGTGTATATTTCGGTAGTTGACATTGATGTTTACATTGGAATACTAACAAATACAGTGATTTTGTGACATAAATCGAAAAATTACATTCTAAATCCGAAATAAATAATTTTCTAGGAAGTTTGTTGCTATAACTGTAGGTTTAATCATCCGAGGAGTAAAGACCATTTTCAGCGTCAAAGATCAGGTCGATGTACACGTGGAGTCCGTACTGTGTTTTAAGTTGTAAATATCAATAGTGCTTTGCCAGAGTCGTAGGAAATGAATGATTATGAGAAGACCTTGTACAAGTAGCGCCAATTAGCCTAGAGCATGGAGAGGGGAGTCACACGACCTCCCACTACACATTCCGTATGTGGTGTCGTCTTTTATTATCTCACAACGTCGTACGGTCAGTTTTTATCTTAACTGCCCGATATCATGTTCACAGCTACTACAAATTAGCGATGGGGGATTTAATCGCGATTGGTATAACAATCGTTTATTTTATACGATAAATTGAAAGAAAATATTTTTTGTGCATTACTGCCAAAGAACAAACAAACAAGCAAACAAACAAACAAAAGAACATGAGTAAACGACGTACAGGGAAGTATATTTTATTTAGAGAAAACTTACGCTTCCGACAGTACTGAGCTAGTATATAACTCACGATCGTGTACAACCGAAGAGGAGCACTATTTCACTGCCCATCAATTATGTTTCTATTCAAATTCAAGGTTCGGCTGCTCAGTCGTGACATGTTTTTGAGTAATTCTGAGAATTAGAACAATAATGTGCGAATCAGCGTCTGTTCTTTGCTGACCTGTTCGAAATGTAAAAGGAATGTTAGTCATGACTGCTTTATTCATCGAAAGTTATACAGTTTGTTTTATCACTGCACGGTTCTTCAACATCCAGTCTACATCATTCACAAACCAACCAAAGATATTAATATACTACATACTAATAACCATATGATAAAACTTCGTTTAACATACGGGAAATAATAATACAAAGGACGCTAGAGAGAACACTTGTCTTGATATATATTTGAAAATTAACTAATAAAAAATTTAAAAACACTGTGTTGAAAATAAAATTCATAAAACCTGTGAAATTACACAACACAGATGAGAAAAAACAGAAGCCTCCATGGCAGAAGTTCTCCCGCCCATCGTAGAGTTAGACTTAATATATAATTTTGTATTACCCATTGTAATATTTTATCTTAGAATAGTTTGTCAAATGAAGTTAATAAGGTAATCAAATCTTTCGCAATATTGGTCACAAGCAAAGAACCTCATGTAAAATTTTCTGAAGAAATATAGCAAAATTTTGAAATAAAATATATTTTGAAAATAAAACTCCCCTAAATTAAAAAAACAGGAGTTCTGAATTATCAACTTGGATAAATGATGTTCTGTTACTCTCGATTATCTTAATAAGCAAAAAAAGCTTTAAACCCGCCTCATCCGTTAAACAGCACACATCAACACATCACAGCAATCTTCTTCGTTACACGACACTAGACAGCAGCTTGATTCTCAATTTCCGAAGAATTGAACTAGGTAAAAGGACTTCTCGTTGATTAATCGCACTTACACTCAGAAGATTACACTTACGGAGACGCGCTCTAATGGTTTTATGTGACATATGTACTTAAAAGAAACTAAGTTTTTATTTTAGTTTTCATCAAAATTGTGAAATTATATGGCTGTACTTAAAATTTGGACACCCTTGAGGTTGAAACCTTATTTAAACAAAATATATTCTGTATAAATAAAATCCCTTATAATAAGTTTGTACAGAAGACTTAATACCGAAAAAATATAACATTTGCAAGTAATAAAAAAATATCTATTAGTGAAAATACGTGGACTTTTTAAATCCATTTTAGCACTCTTATATTTCCATTAAAATCAGTGTTATTTTCCATTGAAATTTTATGTTATTCGAAATTTGGGGTCTGTTTTGATAACATGGTGTTTTGATAAAAGCTACACGATACCGCGTAGTAACATTAGTGAAAAACGGGCATCATGGAACAAAAGTGTTCCGCGTGACGTGAGTAAATATCCATGGTGGGAACTGATTTTATTGAAAATAAATAGTATCGCTTATTTGATTATAATGATGCTCTTAGAGATATTGATCTTTGTTATTCAGTAAACTACGTAAAATTGATCTTATAACTCTTATTTTAGCTTCCTCTACAATATAAGTAATACTTTACTGTGGCTTTGAGTGTTCTGCATATATTATCCCTAGAACGAAAGCATTTCGTAAACATCGGTAAATATAGGGCAAGAAAAGAATATTCGCATGAAATAATGATTCATGATAAGTAAATATTACAAAAAATAATGGATAGTTGGCAGCATATTGATTGGTATACCATCAATAAATTGAAAATATACTTTAACTTGTTGATGGTGAGCTCTGCTCCTTCAAATTTTAGTTTCAATTTGTTCTACTCCTGATGACGACCCAACTCCAGGTCGAAACGTCCTGTGTTTGGTTTCAATTGTTATTAGTGTTGTGAATTTGTAATGAAGATTTCTGAATCTGAATACTGCTCCCAGCTACAGACGAGCGTAATTATCAAAATATTATATTTCGAATAAACAGGTTGAATATGTTTACGTCAGCGAAAAAAAATTTCTTCATCTATTAGTAATAAAGATTGGTGATACTATACCAAAAATTATTTTTAGTTAATTTACAAAAATATAAAAATGACTGCGATTAATATCTGTGAGATAACATACCAGCTAAAAATTGATTTTATGATATTTTCAATTTTTCCACAAACAATGTAAGAATTAAGTACTCAAATATATTTGCAACAAAGGTAAATGTTGGTGATTATTGAAAATTATATTAGCGGGTAATACTGTTGGCTGTTAAAAGAAGTCACATATCTTAGTATAAAGTTGAGCAGCGAGCAGTGCACTTCATCTCTGTGTTTCCATTATCTGGTTTGAACGTTGAAAATGGGAACGGTCTCTATCACTGTTCTCGATTCTCTGATCACCTGTGCGAGCTTTCTAATTTGTTGACTATATATCTTTGAAGATACATTTTTATCATTTACTCTTGATAAAGGACTGGCCATTTCTTCACTTTTGATGTATCCATTTGCATTGTCATTTTAAAAAAACTCATGTGATAACTTGTATTCTGAGCAGTTGCTTATTTTTTAGCTTACAATTGTATAGAAAGAGAGAGAGGTAGTTCGGGAAGCTATTTTTTAGTGAGGAAAGAGAAAATAATTTTTTTTTGAAAAATTTGAGATTTACAAATTTAAGTAAAAATTTGAAAGATCGATGTGATCTATCGATTAAACAAGTTAGATGTTGACAATAATATATTATTTCTCATACACAAACAGTTTCTATTTATTCAAAAAATTTGATATTTATAATACACCTATACTTGAGGACCTCTACTCAATGTGGAATCCCCATATTTTTAAACTTACTTGTCTGAAGTGATGTATAAAAATTTTTGCTGCTGGCATCAATAATAAAACCTAATTGTGAGGAGATAATTGTTCAGAAATGGCATATACCTCAGAATTTAGTAGATAGTATGTCGAAGGAGTTTAAAAAATAAACGTAAGACTTATATTATACAATGTTACTTAATTTTTTGTACAGAATTAAACATAAATTTAATAAAATAATATTTACTGGGTTACCACCGGCTTCGGCAATAGTGATCCCAATGGTTTATTTTAGTAACTGTAAGGTGATCTACGCTTCGCTCTTCGCGATACACAGATGTCATCGTTAAACTTCAAACAAACAAGACCGATCACGAATCCAATATATCGTTTCAACATTCCCGAGAAGCTAATTCTGGATCCCGATTCATTTATAGAAATCTCCTAGATTGCGGTGAACCTCACCGCCAGGTAACAGATTAATCATGTTACACCGGGATTCGAACCCGGGACCTTGAGCTTTACGCGCTCATGCGCCTACCGACTGCGCCATCCCGTTCGCCTCTCGGGCCCGTCTACCATTTTCATTCGACGTAACATGATTAAACCGATTCATTTAATTATCCTCTCCATCTATTTTTCACACTTCCTACCTTACATGCTAAAAAAATTGTTTATTCTCGTTCTATCCAAAGATGGCAATTCGCCTCACGTCAAACGCTAATACAACCTTAGATTTTGCGAAAATACAGACTGACACCGACAGATTTGATTTAAAGACTGTGTTTTGTTTCCCCACGTACTCGTTTGATTCTGCAACAATACATTCTGAATCATATTTCTCGACACAGATATAACAAGAAAGAAGATGGAGAATTCTTTGGTTCCTGTTGAAGATGAAGCGCTCTCATGGGTAAACGTGGCGTTCATCCAAGACGTACTACGTCGAGACAATGATTCCAACGTCAACGTGACGGCTGTGTCTGTAACCCGAGGTACAGCCCCCGGAGAAAACTTCTCGAGCATCATGTATCGAGTGACAGCGACACTAGATAAAGGAGAAATGCGATCTCTATTGCTGAAGGTTCCTCCGAAAGGAGGAGAGAAAAGGACCGTGGAAACTGGAGTTTTTCGAATTGAAGCCAACATGTTGGGAAACATTCTTCCTGCTATGAAGGTATTTGAGGAAAACATTTCAGACAGAGACAATTCTCGTCTTGAACATTTTGAATAAAACATAAATAGAATTTGTTAGGACATCATCTTCTAAATGAGAAGTTACGTTCAGTAGAATTTTTGTTGAATGGAATGACGCAAGTAGTTCCACGCATTAAGACGAGAGAGAAGAGGGAGAACTAATGATAACTTTCGGTCAGGTGAAAATGGCGACGAGTCGGGAATTGAACTCGGGACTCCTGGTTTGATCGCATGCAGGAGATAAGTGAACCAGGTGGCACACAATGCTGTGAGCTCTTAATTACCGGTTTCACACGTATCTACGTGTTAAGATTCGTTATACATATATTTCTTCCGTGTGCACTGGTGTATGGTTGTGGAAAGTGAACGGGTGGTGTAATGGTTAACACCCCTGCGGTCAAAGCAGTGGTCCCGGGTTCGATTCCCGGCTCGTCGCCATTTTCACCTGACCGAAAGTTATCACATATCTTCTCCACGTGTAGGGTACACGGAAGAAATATATGCTGAGAGAACTAATGTTTAGGTACACAAGTAGTCATTTACTTCAGAATGTACAACTACTGTAACAGTGTGCTGTTAAAGATTGTGTAATTTTCATTGCACGCTTTCATACTGAATTTCGTTTCCGATAAATGAAATTCACGCTCAGAAGGAATCGAATATAGCACTAAAAAGTTGTAGTGAAATTCTTCTGCGCATCGTGATTCCATTCAGCTCATAAAAATTCTACTGTAAGTTATTTGACGAATGAGGAAATCAAAGCACACATCAAAATAATAGAAACGATACTTTTTCTAGCTTTGTTCAAAGGAGAGTTTTCTTTGAAGTATTTTGGAATTCTATTTCCTATTTCCTCTTTAGTCCAGGGCTAATTTTGGGACACTTGATAACAGAGTCCCTTTATGCGCGCTAAGCTACAAAAGTAGATTAGAAATACAAACATTTGTTTTATTGAGAATATTTTTTTTTACCAGAATTGCTTAAGTAACGGTCTTCTGGAGATGTAAATAAGTGAAGTCACTGGAATCAATCATCCGGCTCATTAAGAAATTACGTAGCTCAGCAGCACATCATGTTGATATAGAAGTATTTTAATGTGAATTAAACAGGTATAATTTTTAAAAATATATTTTCACACATTGAACACGGTACATCGATTAGTCTCTCAAATAAAATATTTATGGAAAACGAACTATGTTCGTTAGATATTAGATTTTTACGATATATAAAAGTTATGTTCAATTAAGAGACATTTTTAATTGTATATGTAGTGCTCCAGAAAAACTGAATCAGTTCTTCTGTTCTTCCCCATTACTGAAAAGTAAATTTTGATTCTCGATATCACAGTATCAAAAATCGCAATTGTAGATAGTTTTCACCCGTGGCTCTCAATTCAATTCCAAGTCCAAGAATACAACAACCCTCAATTGTTACATTAGATTACATCAATAATTTCCATTTAATGTGTTGAGTATGCGCTCATGTTCACAAAAATTAGATTTGAAGATACTGATCATTTGTTCTTCTCTATTGCTCGAACCCTGAGTTCAATTTATCATAAGGCTGAATATCCTAGGGCTCCAGCTTTTAGAAGGTGCAAAAGAAGAGTATGCATGGAAATCTTTCAATAATCTTTTTTAAGAATTATCTTATTAGGAGCGTATGAAATAATTTTAACGAAACCCCAACTCCGTCTCATTCACATAGATCACATTGGTAGATTGAAATACCGTCTTAAATACTTAAAATATCTTAAACACCGAGTTACGTACGTCTTGACAGTGTAACACATAATTAATATCATTTTTTTCTTTAAAATGATATTTTAAATGAGCCTATTCTTTTATCATTTTTATGTCGGTTATTCCTTTCATACCATTACTACCCTTGGATCATAATTAAAAATTGAATATAAATAGTTGTAACTCTTAAGAAACACTTACGAAAACCATTAAAATAAAATATGCTGTAATATGCCATATTACACTTTTGAAGACGAGGGGGATAAAACATATCATACATTCGTTTAGGAAGTGGGAGAGGAACAAAATCATCAGCCCAGGGCGCGTGAACCCATAAGACGGGACTTGGCTCAAACCAGATGAGTAATATGGTAAATACAGTCGGATAAAGGAAAGTCGGAGCTGACATAGGACAAATGGGAAAGAAAAGCAATCACACTTTAGCCTATGACTGTCACAGCCGTTGACTCAATAATGGAAATTTTGTTTCGAAAGTAAGAAAAAAAATAGTAAATAGAAACTAATTTAAAGATACTGAATCGAATTTAGAATCGATAAAAAAAACACGGAAACGATGTGGAAATCGGAATAAAAAAACATAGGAAACGGTATATCATTATTAAAAATAATATTTTTTGGTAAAAGGGAGATCAAAATAAGAAACCCCTAGTTAAACCAAAAAGTAATGATAGTGGAAATATCACCAAACGACAATTTTTATTTTAAGACTGAAATGTGTGAGCAGGGTTACAAAATGATAGATTTATGGGTACAAAATTTTATTATTCTAAATTTTATTAAATTATTTTTCACAACTTTAGTGTGTGTGTCAAGTTGGTTTTAAGATGCAGCTTCAATAATTTTTTTTCCATATTTACATTTTTGTAATTAGAAATACATAAAAAACCATTCCAATAATGTTTCCCTTCGACAGAAATTATTAGATCATGCAGCACCAGGTCGCTTCCCTCCATTAGGTGCATCTTGTCCTCTTTATGGAACCGAACCTACATCATTCCTCATTCTGGAAGATTTGAAGCCTCAAGGTTACCGAATGGCAGTACGCCATCGAGGCCTGGGTCTGCGCCATTGTCTGTTGGCTCTCCGTTCCTTGGCGCGGTACCACGCCTCTTCAGCAGCGCTTCTCCATGAAGATCCAAGCATCGCCAATGACTTACCTAATCCTTTTCGTACTTGTAAAGAGTCATGGGAACAGTACGTCATATCCGTTTTTGAAATGGCTAGTAATGTGTGCAGGAAATGGCCAGGATACGGAGAATATGCAGAAATCCTGGCGAAATTAACACCATTAGCTATGGAGACATTAATGAAGCTGAATGATCCCAAACCAGGAAAATTTAATGTTATAGCCCATGGTGATTATTGGACGAATAATATGATGTTCAAATACGCTCAGAATGGCCAGATAGAAGATTTTAGAATTGTAGATTTACAGGTAAGATATCAATTTTCTCTAAACATATCCCTGGTTATTTTATGAATTACCCTCATTTTCAACCTTTATATTCTTACACTAATGACTCTCGTTAATACAATCTTCACAATTTATATTATATTTTATAAAGTATAATAGTATCCTCGAAATGTTAAACTACTCTGAGCTCTTATTTCAGTTTTGACAGTTCACAAGACAAGAAATTGACAGTTCACGATAACTTTCACAATGTTTCATTTCATGTTCGTAACTTCATGTTTCATGAGACCAATGCAACTAAGAAGAATATAAATTAATGTGGCGATTTCAGTCATTAATAATGTTCAGAAGGAAAAGTTATCTCGGAGAAAAATAACATTTACAACCCTTTTTTATTTCGGCACGACGTTTAAAATTCATATCATATTCATTTGTAATAACAATACATATTTTCTATGTTCTTTTTAATTTGCGAAGCTGATAAATTTCTATAAAAAATTCGAAGATTTACATTCGAATTTCTTACTTACAAAAACGAATATTGAATTAAATTTCATAGTTATCATTAAAATTCCCCTCTTCTATGTTTATCAATCAGATTTCTCATCCGACTTCTCCAGCCATCGACCTGCTTTATTTCCTCAACACTAGTCTCAGTGATGACGTTTCAAAGCGTCACCGAGCAATGTTGCTGAGAGAATACTACATTACTTTGACAGAAACTTTGGATTTATTGGATGTGCAAGGTCCTTCGTTTGAAGAACTGACCAAAGACATTCATGCTTACGGAGCTTATGCGGTGTTCAGTTCTATTAGCGTATGGCCCTTAGCCAGATCTGAAGCTGTACCGGATATTGAAGGTCAAATGACAGGAGATTCTAGCAATAGCACCTTTATGTATGAAACATCGTCAGTAAAATCATGGTTGCAACGAGTGCTTCCAGAATTTAAGAGTAAAGGGTGGTTAGAAATACCCAGGTGGTTATGAAAATAAGAGTTAATTTATACATATACCACAACAATTTCATGTACTTACGATGATCGCAAATAAATATTATGTTTTTAATTCTCTAGTGTGTTATTATTTAGATATTTTGAGTATAAACGATTAAGGATATTTGGATGAGATTTTCTAGAGGGCAGATTTAACTAGCGTACAAACCTATGAAACCTTCAGATAAGTTTATATCTTATAAATAAATAATTTATTGTCAAAACGGAAGTGACAAACAACTTTTGACCACGTGGAGGGCAATAAACAAACTAGAACCTCTAGAAGCAAACAAAGGACTGTCTCATCAACTCTGATCAAGGACCCTGAATCTAAATTCGTATCTAAATTAGTACTTATCCAAAGTTAATACTTTAATTCATAGATTACTAGTTAGTAATAATATTGCGCAGTCTATCTTATTCTTGAAGAAGAAAAAATAATGATGGTTCGAACTTAAAAAAAGAGAGGTTATATTCTGCAACTTGAAACTCGACGCGGAGGGCGTAATCTACTTTGTGCAAGATTATGTACTAGACAATGTATGCGAACTTCAAGATGTATTAAGAGAACATGGACGAGCGTTGTACAGGACACGGAGATTTTAAATATTATTTAAAATGGTTTTGGAAAGGTATCTGTTGAGATATGTGGGTGAGGCAGTGCTCTCTAAAGTGTCGAACATGTATTATGGGAAATATATGATCCGGTGAAGAAAGGGCGAGATATCTGAGGGAGCTGAAGAGAAGAGAAGTCTGTGTAATTGTCACCCCCACTTTGTTATAAAATGAAATGAACTATTCTATAATTTTGTACTAATTATGTACTAATTTCGTAAGCTAATGAATAATTTTGTGCTCATTCGGAAACCAGAAAAAAACTGAAACAAATGTCGGGGTGCTGGCGGAACGTTCACCTAGAACCCCCACCTACTAAAACTTAAAATTACGGAAAAAACTTCTACGCTATAATGTTGTACTAAATATGTGCTCATTGTTTGCGAAAAAATAAAACTATGCTTTTAGGGAAGTAAAAGAATCGATTACAAAAGTTAGTGTGCTAGCGGAACGTTCACCTTTGAAGAAATAAGGCTACTAAAATATATATATATGATTTTGTGCTAATTATATACTCATTGTGTGCATAAAAAAATAATTCGGTCCTTTTTTCGGAAAGCTGAAAAAATTCGGGTTGGCACATTTACACCCGGGCACAGTTTAACTTAGATCCATTTGAACTTATATGCCGGCGGTGCGGAGGGTTATGATGAGGTGATATAGGTGGTAGTCTGCATGGTTGGACAAGGGATACGGAAAATGTTCCGCTTGCATCCCCATTCTTGTCATCTTTTTTTTTCCTAAAAAGGGTACATCATTATTTTTAGTACACATAATGAGCACATAATTAGCACAAAATTATAGCGTCAAAGTTTTTTTCCGTAGTTTACGTTTTAGTAGGTGGGGATGCTAGGTGAACGTTCAGCCATCACCCCCACTTTTGTTTTCTATTTTTATCTGGTTTCCAAATGAGCACAAAATTATTCATTAGCTTACGAAATTAGCACATAATTATGGAATAGTTCATTTTATTTTATAACAAAGTGGGGGTACCAACTACACAGACCTAGAGAAGTGAATTGATAACGGATATAT
>NNCF01133918.1:104362-139171 GCA_002313205.1 Laupala kohalensis | reverse complement strand
TATATATATATATATAAAAGAAAGATACGAGGTATTTCGCTCCTTTATAGATGGGATATATGAGATTAAAGAAGTACTGAAAATGTAGTGGAGTACCTACGCGGGACTATTGAGTAGACTAAAAGACATAGGTGGCATAAAGAGAACAGGATTTACGGGACAATAATCATGTAATGTCTCTTATTATGTAAACATGACTACATAACTAAATAAATTAGTAATGTTCGGAAATGCAGACCCAATGCCTTGGGAACATTATGCACACATTTCCACAAAAATACAAATGACTGTTATATTATCACGATATTTGTCACATAACATCAGCAAACAACCATTATCAACAAATATTGGCATCGAATAGGATACTGAACCTTTCACTACCACTGTTACTACCTATTTATTCTAGAAGTTTCCTAGCGTATATTGGGGATTACATACCACAGGGAAAAATCGTACAAGACTCTTGTTTCTGTATCTCCTTGAAGGTACTTACCCAGCTATGATGTAAGATTCGAGTCATCTAACTGAAGTTCTCATTATTAACACTAGGTTATTTTGCCAGCTTGTGTAAGAGAAAATAATGGAAGCGGCTACGCCTTTGATAAGGCTCTCACGAGGTTGCTCTTGGTATCTTCGATCACTTAAAAACACGTCCTCGATGAATGACGTAGAATCAGTTGTTCATGGGGTTCTAATAGCTCTTCTACATGAAGCGGCATGAGGGTGGGTTGGAAGGAGAGGACGATCGGTGAGGGTATTGGACATTGAGTTCGTTATGCCAACAACCTGACACACTTCCGAAGGAAATGTTGTTGTTACAAGTGTCTTGATCAGTGATTTTTAATACCAGTCAATGATACCTCAAATAGCAGAATGCGCTAAAAAGTGTTTATTTTACCCGAAAGAGATCGGTATTATAAAAAACCGTTCATTTTCAAAAAAAAAGAGGAAAGAGAAATAGACATGACTGTTGACAGTAAATCAAAAGATATATCTCAGGTATAAGTCATGTATTCTTTACACAGATGTTGTTGAATAATATTGAGAGAGTAAAATTTATTTAAATACACCTATAAATCCAAGATGGGAGGAAGAATCAACGAAGATTGTGGTGGTAGTTTGCGAGGGTCTTTAAATGTCACGAGAAATAGTAAATTCAAAAGACTAAACAACGTATTATTTTCAGTAGATTGTAGTTTACATTGACTAATATCACTGTCCTCTATTCGTGGGTGAATGGGATATAGTCCCAAAAATGTGTCCCCCATATATCGAAGAAACTTGTTTGCCTTCAGTCTCTATCGGATGACCAATGACGACGCGAGTGTACTAAAGAAAGGTGTACATGTGGCTTTGTTCGTCATTATGTTACTTTTATTTACTGTTCGAAACACGGAAAAAATATTTTGTTTTTTAGTTAATTTTGAATATTAATATATATCAAATTGTTAAATTTTTAAAATTAAATTGTTAATAAAAAGTGAAGGCAGATATCTATTGCTTAAGATTCCTCCGAATGGAGAAGCTATGGTGAATCCACAAATCCAGAACATTCCGCATTGAATCTACAATGTTGGGGAATCTCATTCCAGCACTAAACATATTGACGTAAGGATGTTTTTGCAGCAAATTTTCATAATGACGTCAAATACTCAATGTTTGCGTTAAACTGTAAGTNTTTGCGTTAAACTGTATCAGTAAGTTTTATAAACATATTTCGATATAATCTTGTGCGGTTTAACATTAGAAGCAGTTACTGCTATTTTAACACTTAAATATGCAAATTCACGTCCATGTGGGAGCACGGAATTTCAAACTTCTCTCGACTAAATCATTCAATAGAGAAACAAATCCTAGTTTCATAATTATATTTGTTCATATGGTACCTTGAAATAAACTGAAAATCTAATTCGAGTTCTCCTATTTATCCTATTATTGAACACTTAATTCTTTGGTGTGTATATTCACTTCAAAATTTACAAACGAAGCAACATTATTTTAACACCACACGAATAATACAGGATGGGAATACATTAAAGGGAAATTTAAAATGAGAACAAGGAACATAAAATTTTGGTTTACGAGTAAATATTATTCAATGTGACTATCAACACATCTAGAAAAAACCTGTCCTAAGAATCTTCTACAAAAAATTAACTAAAATTGTTACAATAATTGTCATCCCAGTAGAACTTCATAGACGTTACAATCACCTATACTTGCGTCCTGAATATCTGATGTTGCCGGAAGAACAAACTGCTGAGTAGCAAATATACAGGGAATATATATTTGCTGAGTAGTAAATATAGTATCTTAAGCAACAACGATTGTGATTCATTAGCGAAAACAGAAAAACCTGTTATCATAATTACAAAACTTTTGACACATTTTTATAGGATTCTAGATTGTTTAGTTTTGGCGTTTCTCATTGTCAGGTTTATAAAAATACTAGGGACGAACATAGTAGCGGTTTGAAATTATTGGATTGTTCAACCCTTTATCCTCATGATTGGACAATGACTAGCAGATTTTCTCTTATCTCTATTTTCGAAGTCGCGTTTTGCTGATAGCGCTCTACAAATGTACATAATAACCATCTCTCAAGAGAATATTCTTATAGACTCATTGTTCTCCAAGTACTACTAGCAGCAGCTGCATTCCGTGAGTATCATGTGCAGAAATACTATTCTAAAACACGATATTTATAATTATATTCACGTCTAAAGCTTATTTATGCAATGGGATATCAAATTTAACACAACATTCTTAACTCAGCTCGTTGATATTACATACATAATAACGATACCTATTTACATTATAAAATTTCTTCTTATGATACAATTCGATGATTGGAAACTATCAATGAAATACACAGATCAATAAGAGAATTTAACATCCATTAAAAGTTTCACGTGTTCATAATCAATCTGGTGGCTACTGGTGTTAAGGTTGCACGGTTGCACACCCCAAAACATATCCCTTTGTTCAGCAGAGTATAAAAGTTCAAAATAGTCAAGTGTTATATATGATTTTATAATGGAGAGTCCACAAAAATTTTTTGTGGTAGTTCCCTTAACACACAATGTTTCTACCCTTGGATTGGGTATTCTTCTGGTGTCAACTATAACGGCGTTAATTTAACATATTTAATTTTTTTTAATTGGCGTAAATAGTGCAATTGGAACTTGTAGTAGAATTAGAGTAAATTAACAAAACAATATTGCCTAATACATCATCCTTCCACATTCGTCAGTCTGCAACGGAAAGAAAGATTTGTAGCTTTTCTACATGGAGCGGGAAGGTAGCGGGTTAGAAAGAGAGAAGCGTATAAAGTGTGATGAGCCGCTTAACCGGCGCCTCGATAACTTGACTCACCAGTCAGATGTCAGATCGAAGGATTGGGTTTTTATGTTGGAGACAGATACCAGAGAACGTCAGTTGATGGCCTTTTAAGCGCGTTGGGGACTGGTGCGGTGTTCATGATTTCGCGATATTTTTTCAAATAACGGTGCGGTTATCGGATTTTGAAATGCGCCATTTATGTGTTTTTTTGCAAGTTTTTGGATAAATTCTGAGATAGAAGTAATTTTTTATATTTCTTTTTAATGTTATTGAATAAAGTGCCTCGTTCGGGTTTATATGCGACAGGAATGAAGAGGTTTTCCGCGCGGGTTAAAGCATTGACGGGATTACGAAGGGAAGCGGCCCAAGTTTGGCAAGCGTAATTGTAAAGTCACATTCGTGAATCCCGTTCCCTCAACACGTGGGCATTACCCGGGATTTTAGTTCTCCTCCTCTGTCCCTCTGTCTTAATGTCTTTCTTTCTGTCATGTTGTTTGCGAGAGTCTCTTGCACAGTGTTAATTGCTGTTTCCATTCCCTCCGCGAGGTGGTGGGTACTGTCTGTCTATTTCAGTTTTTATTACCTGGCGTACGTTAAACATCTCCGTTATCACGACCTGAAATTCATAAATTGTCTTTTCATTATTTAAGAGTTTTGGCCAGTTCTTCTCACTATAAACTTCTCTCTGCTTTAGAATTGTCATAATCCGTCCACGTTCATCATTAAATCTGCATTTGTAAATAATATGTTGGACATCTTCCTTTCCATTTCCATACAAGCAGTCAACAACTTTATCTAGTTCCATCCTACGTAAATAACTATTACACGGTCCATGTCCCGTACTCACCTCCATCACGGTGGTATTAGATTGAAACCACCGTCTATGCTTAGTCACAATTGTTACATCTGGTATAAAATTATACATGTTTCTACCCACTGTTGCTTTATCCCAACGAATTTATCAGCACAACAACAACTTCTTGGTTATTTTATTTTTCCATGTCTTATCTTTCATAATAATCTCTTCTCTATAGAATATTAAACTCTCCCCCTTACGCACACGAAACTGTAACGCCCGCTTTTGTATTGCTAAATCCACAGGCAATGCTCCCAGTACCACTTCTAAAGACTTGGTGAGGGCTGTTCGATAATATTTACTACAGGGGAGAATACACGAACGCTGAATACTTTCCACATGTTGTAAATGTGAACGCTGAATACTTTCCACATGTTGTAAATGTGCTCTGTCTTCCCACACACTAGAGCAATAAGTGAGCATAGGCGGTATTGTTCCTTCGTATATACGACGCATTTCCCTTATCCTAATGTTGTTTTTAGTAATTCCTACTCTTTGTAACCCATAGAGTATCTGTTTCATTTTTATCCATACATAATTTATATGTTCTTGAAATATTAACTTCCTATCAATTACCACTCCGAAATCTTTCAACTGCTTAGTTAATTGTATACGCCAATCACTTACACGGATTATCGGATCTTTCCTGGATTATTAAATCCGAACACGATAACTTTAGTTTCCGTCTTTGATATGGTTAACTTCGGCACCTTACTTATTGTTTCAAATTTTTTCATAACTTTTTCTCCTTTTCTCTCTAATCTTTTCCGGCTATTTTCTCCAATCAATATCAGAACATCATCCGTGTATGTAGTAAGTATAATATCCTCCCCCTCCATTTCTCACGAAACTTTATTTAAAACATTGTTCCAATAATGCTTTCCTGAGAGCATCCTTTCCCGAACTTCCCCTATAGATTCTCTTCCCCAATATCAAATAAGACATATCTGTCCTCAAAGTAAGACCTTTCCATCTTCTGCCCCATATTCAATTCCTTTATAAAATCTTGCACAACCGTCTAATCTACACTTTTAAAGGCACCGTCATAGTCTATACTCACTGCTAACATATACTTATCTGTTCGAGTTTTCATACCGTTAATCATACCCTACCTACAGCATGCTCCATTCCACGACCTGCTATAAATCCATATCGGTTCTTACTGATATTCTCAGGTGTAAATTTTTTGTTGAACTCTTTAGAGATACACTTATCTAATGACTCCTCGATCAACTAAAGCAGAGTATTTGAATTGTAAGATTTTCACAATGTTTTGTCTCGCATCTTATCTTTCAAAAACAATTTATCACATTCGATTTTCCATGCCTTTCGAAAATAACCATAGTTATAGCATGCATTAATTATTTCTAAAATTTCATTTCCAAATGTTCTGTATGTGTTTGATCATCTCATTTGAAATATGATCAAATCCTGCGCTTTTATTCTTACTTAGTGCCTGAATAATCTCGTTTAACTTCTCTATCGTTATACATGTCGTACAGTCCGTTACCTTATCATATTCCTGTACTATGTCTTCCATATTCTCTTCTCCCAATAATGTTTCTAAAAGGGCCATTCCAGTGTCCAACCAAATTTCGGTAATCCGATCCTTCCCTTACATTATTCCATTCTTGTGCTACCTTCAATCTCTCCCGAACGATCACATAGGGTAGGCCCCAAACATTCGATCTTAAACTTTCTTCGATTAACATCTCCCAACACTCTTGTTTCTTTTCTCTTATCTTATTTTAAAAATATTTCTGTGTCTCCAAATATCGTTTCCTTAGTATCGTTAGTTGTCTCCCGTATTCTACATTCTCCACTTCCTTTTGATATTTCCATCCTTTCTTTTTTCTTTTCGTAATACTATAATCACACCACCTCTTCCCCCTTAAATAACAATTTTTTTATCCGCAATATCTACACACCTCCTGTAGCGTAGCAAGCTGAAGATGGTACACTCGTTCATATAACGCAGCCTCCTGTCTTGTGCTCACATATAATTCGGGTTGTCTAGGTTCCTGGTTATATAATTTCCAATTAATTCGTCCGAAATTGTATCAGATTGTTTGAAATTGTAGTAATTATACATAATATAATTAAAATATTTTTTATAATTAGAAACGTACTTATTTGTTGCTTGAAATAGATGTTAATGACTGGCAACACAACAAATACGAAACACTGTAGTGTGCACCTTATTTCCAATCTTAGAGAGAAGGGACGAACTTCCTTTGCCGTGAGACGGAAAACAATGTTTATATATAGCTGCACTTCTATTCCAAAAGTCATATATTCCAAATGAATCAGAAGGATTGCATAGTCTTCGCAACATTCTCTCACTCTTCTGAACAGTGACAGCGTCACCGTTATCGGTGGTACCAATTCAAGGTCCACGGGATTATGTGTGACCTCGAAGCAATCTTATCTCCACGAGTTTTGGGTAATATGTAGCAATAAGACTTTTATTAATGCTTATATGATAACGAATATTATCAAATGGAAATAAATATATTCTGATTCAAGATAATTGTTATTTACTTGTCTATATTAATGCAGTTGTAATTTTGCAACGTTGATCAAATGATAACTCCCCACAGATACTTCTAGAATTTAACAAGTATGTTACTTCATAACTATGCTTCATGTATTTAAGAAAGTTATCCTACCCATTTTCAAGTCTAGTGGTATTAATTATAATATTTTCTCGTAACATGTGCACTTACATTTGGTTGGTAATGGCAAAATGTATGACTGAAACATAGTGTACAAATTTATTTTAGATACTAAAAAAAGGAATTGTCCCTTTAAAAAAAGGCGCAACACATTAAATTATTTAAGAAAATTATATACGAAAATATTGCAACTGGGAATAAATTTTTTAGTTTCATCTAGCCATCCGAAAATTGCACATCACGAATAATGATTCTTCTTCTCGCAGACTAAATTACCATGGGTCCTTCCGATTCGTCAACTACTGCCAGTGATGCACCACCGGAATGGTTAAACGTATCCCTGATCCAAGATGCCTTACGCCACGACTTAGACACCAATGCCAAAGTGTCATCTGTGTCCATTATTCGAGCTACAGCGCCCGGTGATAATTATGCTAGCACCATATACAGAGTGACAGCAACGCTTGATGATGGAGGGCAGCGAACTCTCTTGGTGAAGGTACCGCCTCCAGGGGAGGCGATTATGGAAGCAGTCGTTAAGACTGGACTTTTCGCAACTGAAGCAGTCATGTTGGCGAAATACCTTCCAGCTATGAAGGTATTTATTTGAGAAAATTATCACGTGTATGAAAAGAGAGAACGTATTTATATTTATATTGTTATGATAAATGTAAGGAGCATCATAAGTGGTTGAGTTTTATTAACTATTCCATGGTTTACAAACGAGAGAGCTTCTTTATAAAGATCTAACCCATTAATTTTTAAAACGTACGACAACTTTCTTTTTGATAGATAAGAAATGTAAGAAACTTATAATAATTGATTACACGTGTCAAATTTTATTTTTATTATGAGTCTTCTATTTTTATTAGTTCTTTGAATAATCTATAACATTATAGGAATTAATGCAGTTTTCCTTTTCCGTAGTGCAGAGCAAAAGTGGTTCCACTTTATTTCTAAACATCAATTTTAAATTTTATGTTTTAAATTTCAAAGCGTTGACTTTCAAAAATATTTCAGGAATTAATATTGTAAAAATGAGGAATAGTCGAGATTATTGCTCAACGACTTAAACTATTTTGTATTATTAAGCACTTACTTCCGACTTTACGTAATTTAAGATGAAATGTCAGTTTAAAAAATTATAATAACCGGAAAAATTGTTTGTGTACTTCATACGGAATATCCTGAGAATAGGGAATAATATAGTTATATATTTATATGAGATCGATAGAATAGTTTATCATTATATGTGAGAAACTCGACATCCTGTCTTCAAAACACTAGCTGAGTTAGCAGTTAGCAATGTTATAGATTATTCAAAGAGCTAATAAAAATAAGAGACTCAAAATAAAAATAAAAATTGACCAATCAAAATAGTAAAATAATTGATTACTTACGTTTCTCTACATAGAGAGAGCTAAAATAACCATCTTTGCCCACAACGTATGAGGTGCCTATTTCTGTAAACTTTACCTCGAATTAAAAAAAAACAAAAGAACAGAAATTTGACTAACGATCTCTGTTTTTTAATTTAAATCAACTTTATGGTATTTATACTTATCTCAACTCTGTATCTCTCGAAATGAAAGTGAATATGATGTAGGAAATGCATAAGATGACTATGGCATTTGATATTCATTTATTTATATTCACAGAATAATCAGTAAATCAAAATACGTAGAATTCGTAATAGTTTATGTAGTAATAGATAGTTTTGAGAAAATGTAGATGTTCATCTCAACGGGGTTCAACAGTCTTTATCGAAGATTTATCTACATCATGTATAATAATAAATCTGGAATATGTCCCACTCAACCTTTCAATAGTACATCTTAACAAAAATATCAATATTTTAATAACCATGATACAGCCTACATGTGTAGACGCATACGAGTATGCACGCGTCTTTTTCTATATATCTATTAGTACATATTTACACTCATACATGACCTACATACACTAACACGATAATATTAACTCTTAATTACTTTTTAACATTTTAAGAAACTGGAAGAAATCTAGATGTAATTGTAGTCGGAATGAACTATCAGGATTATACATTTATTTTAAACGCGTTAAAACTTAATTCATATGTTTGCGTTAGATGCCTCAATTTGTTACTGAGTTACCGTGGGAAAAAATAAAAATATACACACACATACGGTATTCGACATCGCCAAAACAATTTAAAAATAATCTCATCTAGAGACAATTAGTAAAGATCTGAAAAGATATTACAGATTTTACAAAATATTTCTTTAAAACTTAATTATACTTTACGACACAACACAACTAGACAATTCTTTTATAATTGGAAAGGAAATAGTAAGAAAATCATTTTCATGGAAATGTATATTCGTGTATTGAATACATTTAGACAGTTACAAAAAATAGTTATTGCTTATACCTATTATTCATTATTTTCTTGACAGATTTTATTGGAACGCGCTGCACCTGGACGTTTTCCCCCATTTGGTGCACGATGTCCACTTCATGGCAGCGAGCCTCTACCCTTTGTCTTCCTGGAGGATTTGAAGCCTCATGGTTTCCAAGTAGCAGATCGCCAACGAGGCCTGGGTCTACGCCATTGTCTGTTGGCGATTCGTTCGTTGGCGCGGTTCCACGCCACTTCAGCTGCAATTCTGGCTGAAGATCCCAGCATCGCCAATAACTTACCGAATCCCTTCACTAGTTCAGATGGAACTTGGGATTCATTTGTTTTATCTATGTTTGAGATGACTAGCGACGTATGCAAGAAATGGCCTGGTTACGAGGAGTATGTAGGAATCATGCAGAAATTAAAACCCAGAGCTATGGAGATTTTTGGGAAAATAAACGATCCCAATCCTGAAGGATTTAACGTTATAGCTCATGGTGATTTTTGGACAAACAATATGATGTTCAAGTACACAGAAAATGGCCGCGTAGAGGATTATAGAATGGTGGACTTACAGGTAAGGAGCCTGCTCCCTATATTTGCAACACAGGTTTATTTTGAATGACGACTTTTTATTTGTTGTTTTTTAACGATGGAATACTCTCTTAATCCTTTTCGTGCACTCACCATACCACTAAGCAGGAGGGAAGGGACTATATCCACTTATTGGATATCCACTGTTGGAGATTCTTTTCATGAGTTCCCAAAAACAAATGTTGATTCAATACAAAAAATCACGAAATATTATGTCAAATAATAGATAATGCATCATAATTATGCATTACAATGATTAAAATGTTTTTTTTTAATTGAAAATCAAACAACTTAAAGAATCAACATACTTTGCGTAAATAGTGACAATTTTTACATCGGTAACATTTTTACGGCAATGATGTGTTTTAATACAGTTCTGAAGTATATATCTCAGTGAAGAATGTATATCTCAGTTCTAAGTTCTTACGTATGGAGAACTTCACGTAAATTCTTTGTTCCCCAGATTTCACACGTGACGTCACCAGCCATCGACCTCCTCTATTTCTTCAACTCGAGTCTCAGCGAGGACGTTTCCAAACATTACCAACAACTGTTGCTGAGAGAATATCATAATGCCTTGTTAGAAATATTGGATTTATTGGGTATCCCAGGACCATCTTTCAAAGAACTGATGGAGGATATTAATGCTCACGGATCTTACGCGCTATTTGGTGCCCTTGGCGTGTGGCCTATCACAAGAGCTGAAAATGTTCCGGATCTTAATGCACAAATTTCTGGAGACTCAAGCAAAAGTACTTTTATGTACGAAACACAGCAAGCAAAAAAATGGTTGCAACGTGTGCTACCGGATTTCAAAAGTAAAGGATGGTTGGATATTCCGGAAAACTGTTGAAGAGTCTTTATATTAAACTGTGACAGAGTTAAAGTGGGTTGTCTGGGATTCTTAATCATTTTATCGGACACACTGATTTTAAAATTGAGTAATTATACCTATTATTTAATCTCTCGATTTAACATAGTTTTAAATTCTATCTACTTCAAATCCATTTTTTATGACCATTTTCCATCTAACACTTTTAGACACGTCGTTTGCAAACAACCGATCGTTCATGAGAGATATTCTTTAACATAATGAATGCGCGGAAAACAATAATTTTCTTACATCAATTCCAGAATTGGATTGTATTTTTATCCTTTCTTTCGTACCTTTTTTTACTTCTTATGTATATAGCGAAGTGTTTAAGAGGATAAATAAATTCAACATGAGGAACGCATGAGAAAAGTATTTATATTTATTCAAACTGAATATTTATATGGAATATATTGATTAAAAATCCAATCACTTTTACATAATGTAATTTTATTACAACTAAGAGAGTGTATATTTTAGAGCATAGATAATGAAAAATTTAATTAAATTCCTCTTATATTCTATCTTCTTGTACATTCTCTTATATAACGACCTGATTATATAAACATGATTGTCAAGTTTGAAGAGGATTGAGGAATGATAGTTTTTGAGTTTTCACCCATTACAGTTCACCAATTCTACAACCGTAATTTTAAGACTTTTCTGAAAACATCCATGACTTCTAGGTAGATGTCATGTATTTCAATGTTACAGTATATTGATTTTTTTTTGTCAGAACATGTAAAAATTGTTCTTCGCTACAATTGGGCTTAAATGTTTTGTGGATTTCGTACAATCTTGAGACTCAAAACTTCTCGGATTATTCGTATTAAACACCTTGTATTCTGTCTCTCAAAATGACAAATCAATTTTTCAGCGAAATCATGAACACGTGTTCTCCCATTAGTATATTCTGGAGTTACTCAGGTTGAGAGTTATATAATTTTTTTTACTTTAATTAATCATGCGGTAATTTGATATTTTCCAGGCAAAGTAAATAATAAAAAAATCTTGACCATTATTGAACCAGTAAATCGTGAATTTGAAGCGCAGAGTAGAGAGGTGAAGCCGCTGGAGTAGAGGTATGCGACGGCTGGTTCCGGACGTGGAAAATTTCTTCCATGCAGAAGTCATAATGAACTCTGAGAGACACACGTCCGACCAGGATCTTGAGAGTTAGGATATATAATATTTACTGTACAATATGCGAATATTTTTCTCGTTGATGATCTTCACGGTACCAGGCACTGATCCCGACATAATGTCGCTTGCTTAAATATTTAAATTGAAACCTCGATGGTGGAAAGTGCAATAATAAAAATAGTGCAGCTTCAGAAATAGTATACGGAATAGGAGATGTGCAAATTTGCTGGGTGTAACCAGTACCTATTTTTTCTAGTATTAGAAGGTATATGTGTAACGTCCAATGCGGAGTAAAATAGGCTATATGAATATTATTACGAGCAAATATATGAACCAAGAGTGGCACTACGTGGATATTATTCTATGAAAATGAATGAATCGTTGCGAATGCCACCTCCACGAAATAGTACATGTTTCAAAATGGAAAAGTTATTGATTAAATGAATATTGTTGCTTGACAGCGCATCACTCTCTCGATTTTCGTCCATATATTTTTTTTTGAGACAAGATGAGAAAATTACATTTTTTCCTTGTATCAAATGGAAACATACAACCTATTTCATAAAGAATAATCAATATAAATTATATAACAGTCAAATACATGCGACAAAAGCTATAGTAGGAAAAATATCCCATAGGTACTTTTCAGGTCGTCTTTACAGGACTCTCACAAATAGAAAGCTCTCAGACTAAAATTTACATATTTACAATAATAAAAACAATGCCGAGATCGTTTTTGTAATGGAATTTTCTAACTGAAGCTAAGGTAATTCTAGTCGCGTTACCAGAAGTGCCGAAGAGATAGATGATTGGGATGTGTCTCCAATCTTCTTTGATAATTACAGATGATTTGTCTCATTTTTTATCAACAGTAGTCTCGATTTAATTTAGTACTATTTACGCACCACTGAGCGGATGTAATGATTCTTAAAACTCCGGAGTGAAAATGCAGTAGGATTGATCGAATTGAGCTGTTAGCAATACCTCAAATCAGAATACCGGATGTCCATGTAAGTGTTATAACTGTCATGTAATTGGTGATTTATTTTCTAAAAATAACATAAAATGGGATCTGTTAGTTGTAAATTTTTTCATATGCGTCTTCGAAGTCACTAGTCTGTCGAGTTGGATTCCTAGGTTTTCTACAATTACAATTTGTGGAATCACGAAGTTGTTGAATGTAACAGGTGGCACGTTTGCCGTCTAAGCGTGAAATTGATGAGGGTTGGATAGCGTTCAGTCATTTTTATGCTCCGTTTCTGGAACTGGAATGTCAAAGTGTTCTTGTAAAGCGTAATCGCTTTCAGCGGACCATCATCTGATGTCAATACAGTCAACACATTTTCAGCAAATGTGGCAATGATTGTATTGTTCCTTTCTGCAAATTTAAGGTGAGAAATGATTCCAGCATTGGTCCCAAGATACTTCCCTCAAGTACACCTCTGTAAAAATAATTGAATGTGATTGTCCTTACCTCAAGAGAAAATCTGCTATTTTTACACGAGCGCAATCTCTGATAACATCACACTGTGTCTCTTAAACGATATCTCATTAGGAGTGGTTTTCAAGTGATGATTTTATCCTAAATCACCATGACCATCAACTTTTGTTTGCGAATCTACTTCAGTTAATAAAGGTAAACGAAACTTATTGTACCTAGAATAAAATATCTCGTAAGACATTAAGTTTACGCGTGTATGTTCAATAAATCAAAAACGACCAAAATAAGTAGGCAATTTTATTTTACTAATTTTCAAATTAATAAATAAATTTTCAATTCACAATAAAAATATAACACAACATTTTGATATCGTTTGATATCATAATCGGGTGTAGAATAAAACATTACAAAACGCGTGAGCGCTGCTCACATGAAACACAGAATTGCATAGGACCGGGCATGAGAGATGAGCTCAGGAATGGTAAAGAACTTGCACAACAGAGGGCAAAGAGAAACACAAATAGACAAACAACTGACATTGTTAAAATTTATGCGACGCTAGGAAACTACAGAATTATTATTACTATTCACGTTAGTTTTATGTTCCTTGATGGGGTTTCCAGCAACAGTTGAGTTTGATCAATATAAACTGAATGGCAATCCTTGCAACAAATTTTGTAATCTACATTCTTTTGTTTATTGGAACAATTTTGTCTAAATCAATGTACATTTAATAATTCAGATTATTGTCAGATTTGAAGGTGGTATTAACATCTATATCCTTTACCATCTTCCGCAGAATGGAGGACGTCTCCAGGAAAGAAAAAAACTGTAGATGTAGTTGGTTCAAGTCTAGGGTTAACGGTTAATGAATTGTTTTTTTTGTAAAAAGATAACTGTATTATTTTATGTATATGATTTGTATTGTATTGTATATGATTTTTAATAAAATGATCTGGGTAGGAATTGTGTGATAAAATATCATAAACTAACTCTAAGTTAGATTTATGGTAAGTACCGTCACAAAGTAAAATAACTTTGTCAACATTGTTAAAACCGTGGTCTTTCTTTTTTCAAATTGTTAGAGTGAAAATTTAAAATTCTATGAGGACACGTGAGATTTTGATACCAATTGTAAGATAACTTATATTTATTACGAAAAACAGATGTGTCTAAGAAATTCAGTTTATAATTACATTCTTTCTTAAAAGTAAATTTAAGTATGGGTTGAAACGTTTTAAAAGTGTTCAGTATTCCTTCTACAAATATCTCAGGAAGTATAGAAAATAAATCAACGTACCAAGCGGAGACAGGTTGGTCATAATCTAGTGAAGAAATGTGTTTTCTATCAAGATCAATTAATGTTAATCCAGTCTATAACAGAGTGATGGAACAGCTAATTTTTTTATTTCCATTGTCTTCCTTTTACCCGGTTTATTGACCATCAGACCACTACCTAGGTTTTAGTATCTCTCTTAATGACGTTATTCCTTCTCTAAATATTGCATCTACTTCTATTCTTGTATATTATATCTCTCATTAATTTTATCTCTTGTTTCTTTTCCTTTCCCTTATCTCAATTATCTCATTATCGGTTGTTATTTTATTTTATTGCCATTCCTGGCTCTTCCCTCTTGGCCATATATGCTTCAGTTTCAAATGTGTTCCCCGTCCCTAATGGGAGGATGTGTGGAACTTTCCATTATCTAGCTGTATGCTGTTTTAATACACATTATGGTATTCACATATTCTTCAAAGCTGTTATATACTTGTTCCTCTGAAATGTATTTCGTCCAATTCTTATCTGTATATATTCCATATTGTCGTAAAACCTTCAACCAGCACTCCCGTTCTTTCTCTATGATGACATAATTATGTAGTATTGTTCTACCGTTTCAATTTCTTCACCACATTTGCATCAATTGCTATCCACTAACTGTCTCTTGTATAAATAATCTCCAATATTTCCATGTCCTGTCAGAATTTGCACTGCAGCTTGTGTTGGGCGGAACCATTTGTTTTCTTAAAATTAAACTGAACATCTCGTATAAATCTGTATGTTGTACGCCCTTCCTTTACCTTGTTCAAGCGTATTGTCCATACATCTACCAATTCTCGTGTTCTCCAACCTTTCCACACTTTCTGGTTTTTATCCATTTTAAGATCTCCTAGTTGCACTTCTTCACCTCTTCATATTTTTATTCTTAGGTAGTTCCTGTCAATTTCCAAATCTATAGGTAATACCCCTAATAAATCTTGCATTGCCTTCATAGATGTACTCTTGTACCTACCACTCCACAGTAAAAGACAGCATCGCTGTATAATTGAGAGTCTCCTCTCAATATAGCGCGTCTCGCATACCACGCTTGCGCCCCATATAAGATATGTGGCCGCAACGCTCCTTGATATATCTGCACAATAGGATTATAACGTCATCCGCGAATGCAATTGTATCCAACCTTTCCTTATTCATTGCTTCCAGCACCACATTGATCACGAAATTCCAGAGAATAGAGTCCTTGCTGGAGTTTATGAAAAATTCTCTCGTTGCCTATTTCTAAGAGAATATTTCTGTCCTCAAGATATGATTTCACGATTTTCATTAGCTGGGATGGCACATTCTTCCTTTGTAATTCCTCTAGTTTTGTAGACCACTGGATACTATCGAATGCCGCTTGTATATCTATATTTACAAGGAAAATATATGGAGACGTTCTTTCTTGTATCCTTTTGAGTAATGTTCTATTGCATCACCAGCACCTCGGCCTATTGTGAAACCATATTGGTTATCACATAATTTTCCTTTCATGTTTTTTTTAAAGCCTCTCCGCTATAACCTTGTACATTAACTTCCCTATTCCCGACAATAACGTTATTGGTCTATAGAATGTACTTATTTGCGGATATATGTTACCCGGTTATAAGAACAATTTTAATAGCCCAACCTTCCAATACCGCAGTATGTATTCATAACTGTAGCAATACTGTAAAATATGTACCATTTCCTTTCCATAAATGGGTATTAACTTTCTAGTTATTTCATTAGTGATATTATCATGCATACTTTTATTTCCATTTCTCTCTATAGTAAATAGTGTTGTTCTATGACCACTTTCTACCTCATCATCAACTTCCCACATTAGTATTTGTAGTCTGCAATATCAAATCTACATTTGATGTCCCTTTTTGCGTTTAAAATGTCTGTAAGCTGTATATATTTACAACTTTTTCAAGTATTATCTTCTCCATTTCATGTCCTCTCTTATAATCTATTCCACCTCCCCATAATTTTGATTTTATTTTCCAATCCCCGTACAAGTAGATTTCCTCCCCTTTAAATTTATCTAAAATTTATCTTATTTTCCGAAATATACTTGTTCTTTTACATGTATATTTCACAAACACATTGACAATTATTACAATGATTTCTCCTTTGACCACTCGTATTACCTGCATATACCTCTCAATGTATTCTCTCATTTCCAATAACTCTATTTGCGCATTACATATTATCAATGATGACCGTGCATCTCTACTATGAATAGTCTTCATCCTTATTGGCGAATACTGCATTTTCCTTTTGCTGATATAGAGTTCCTGCAATGCGCAAATATCTATTTTCTTCTTAGTCATATATATTGATAGCTCTAGAGCCCTCTGATATCCGCCTCGTATATTTAGTTGCATAATTCTAAGTCCAGTAATCCGATTGCTTTTCTATTTTGTTGTGAACTCTTTTGTACTCTTCACAGTCTCTACTTCGTACACTATGATCGCACAGCCTATTCTTTCTTTTACAATTTATACACATCGGGTCACTTTTATCCGCCTTACAATCTTTTAAATCGTAGCCCCCATCTCCACAATGACTACAGCATTGCTCTTTCTCTTTGCAGTACTTAGCCAAATGTCCATAGCGGTGTCACAAGTAGCACCGGAGTGGCTCTATGAATGTATCCACTCTGTAGGATGTGAACCATATATATACTTTTCTTTGTCTTATAATGTCCTTATATAATACTCTCCTTTTATTCCTCTTAACACCCATTCTGTTGTTTCAAACGCTTTATCATCTCCTCCTCTGTCTTTCAACGTTGGATATTATTAATTTGGGGTCCATTTGTTTGGGCTGATCCACCTATAACTTACAGTCTATGGTCAATAACTTCCCTACCGTAGTACTCATATGTCCTTCTGTCTTTCTTGATAGTAGCTTTTTTCTCCGCACCAACCTACAATCATCTAAATTAATAGTTTCTAGTGTTTTTCCCAGTACGTCATGCATTTATTGCACGAGATTAATCGTATCAGACTCTTCCCTCTTCCCTATAACTCTGACCTTTTCCCGTTTCTTCGTTTACCCATCATCTCTGCAAATGTTCTCTCCCCATCTTCTTCTTGCTGAACCAACGGCACCTGTTTTATACACTGCTCTATTTTGTTACTAAGTGTCATTCTTGTGTCCACAATTTGTCCCTGTATCTCTCTAACCTCTTCTATTACCTTATCATACCTTTCCATTTGGTCCATTTTTCCTAATATTTTGGTCATAATTTGCTCCTTCCAGACATGTTCTATTCCCAGGTACATGTTCCAGCATTCATCCATCACACCTATTAACCTTTCCTCCATTTCCTCCAAATCCCTCGTTTATTATCCATACATTCTCTTCTGCTAATTTCTTCCCTATATCAATAATCTGCCTCTTAAAATCTCGCATTTCCTCTGACTCCTATATTTCCTTTTTTAATTTCTCATTTTCCTTCCTTAGTTTTTCATAATTCTTCCACAAATCTCTTATGCAATCCTTTATTACCTGCTGTAAATTTCCTGAAAGCATCTTCAACTTACCACGTTTTAGTGTCAGTTGTAATGTTTCATATATACTCCACGCTTCTCTTGTCTAGTTTTTCTGTATTTTCGTGTTATCGTTAAAATTGTGTCTCCTTCATCCCTTGATTTTCCATAGTCACTGCTGCTTTTCTCTGGTGGTGTGCGAGCGACACTGAATTTTTCTGGTTGTCGTTACCTTTTCCCATCATTACTTATTTTCCTTTTACTCCCCCGTATCACATAATATTTCTAAAAGAGTGATATGAAACAGACCTACATACAAGACACAATCCCAGGTAAGGGAGTAAAGGCCGAGATACTGGACTCACATTGTATAAATAAAATGAAACTTCTCTTCCTGGCCCGGCCCAGCCTGGCCCGGGTTTTTCTCCGTTTTTCCTTCTGGTAGAGGCGGATTTATCATACAGGTTCTCTAGGCTTTGTCTAGGGGCGTGTCTATTATAACAATAAATCGTGAATTTAGTGTTATTTCAATTCTTATGATTTTTAAACACTATACTCAGAATAATCTATAGTTCGATAATAACTTGTACATGTAATTTTTTGCTTAAAATTACAAACATATTGACATTCTATTAGTATTATAACTCGCAGCTAACTTTTTATCTTATCTAGGAATTTTTGTTGAATTTTTTGAATCCGCCTCTGCCTCAGGGCCCTTGATCGGAATTGATGGGATGGTCCCTTGCTTGTTTCCGGAGAGTAAATTAGTTTTTTTCCCTCCACGTGGTCATACGCAGTTTGTACTGTTTTTTGACAATAAATTTATTTATTTATCTTCACTCTTTTTCTTGTACTTATTTCCTTTCTAATCTCCCCCGACTACTTGTCATATAACCTTCCCATGTAGTCTTCTATACTATGGAAACGTTTCACTTTACCACTCAAAACGAATTCCTCCTTTTTGAAAACTAAAATTACACTAGGTTGTCTAATTATTGCATTAAGTCCAAAAGAAGAGTTATGGTTTCTTGTTTCGGCAGCTACCGTTGCACTCTCACACACGTCTTTCTGAAATCACGTTGCATACTTTCTTCTCCTACCTATGTCTTTCATACTACCAAGTTTTGCATCAATCACACTAAATTTAATATTCACTGATTGCAATATGTCTATTATCTTAAGTAATTCACTTGAACCCCATAAAACCAGATTACTCAGTTGATTTCACCTCTGCCTTTGCCCTACTGTTTGTTTCACACTTCTATCATTAATTGTTCATGAGTTATTGTACAAATTAAAAAGGAAGGTTAATGTTAATATTTTCAGCGGCTATATTTCGAACAGTTTTCATCGAATCCTTACAATATTTGTTTTGCAGACCTTACTCAGCATGCACTATCTACCATTTTGATATCAGTCAGTTTCGAACTCTTTTTGTGCACAGCAATTTACTGTAACCTCAACATTTTCACGTAATCTGGATACTGTTCACATGCACAGTATCTTTGTTATCCCGAAATATGTTTCGCTAATATACTACTTACTGCCTAACACTTCCAAAATTATACCTTAATACTATACACATATAATGTCCATTTCCAAAATGGCTACCCATAATACGAACATATCGCAGCTGAGTTATTTTAACAATAGGACTGCGTTTCATTCATCCCTTGTTGTATCATGGAATTATATTCTTCAGTAATCTCGGTCCTTAGTTTAGAATCCTTTATCAATCGTCTTCTTATTCTAATCTTTTCCTCCCTATTGCCTAGAATGTATGTAGCTAAATAATTGCTGTTTAATAATACGTCATCAATATTTAGCTCTTCATAAACAACACACAAACACGTTAAATTTCTTGTTATGCTCCAGTACGCAAATAGTCTTTACTATCGATTGTACATATCATGATACTCTATTTAGATCTATACATCTTCATGCAGTCTTAGAACTTAAGTACTGGCTCAATCGATAGTTTCCTACAATAACATCTATGAATCGTCTTATTACCAAGAAGGCTATGCATCATAATTGATACGGTTTTGATGGTCATGGAGCTGCTCATAGGAGAAACTTCTATTTGGTAATATATGTCATTAAAAATTTAGATACAATTGATAGCAATAGTCATATTTTATACGCTGCAAAAGCATCCTATAGTTTCCCATCTAGAAGTAAAACACTAGTAAGTGCTAAGTCATTGGTAAATAATGTGCAACATTAACTGTAATATTTCCTGTGGACGCTGATGATCTGTAATGTTAAAAATAGACCTTAAATAAAGAAATAAAAAATAAAAATGCGGAACAATGTTAAAAATGATAAAAACATCCAAAGATATAACATGCACAAAAATAGATTAGAATGCACAAAAATATTTTTGTGTGCAAAATAACCGATAAGTTCATAAATATACTAAACTAATAATTCAAGTCCTGTAGTTATGAGACAATAGATTAAGAACAAACGTTGAGAAACCTGTTAACAGAGAAAACTGTTAGTTCAAAAGTAATATATCTTTATGATGTTTGGAAGTCCTTACAATCTAGCAATGTTGGCAGAAGTAAAAAATAGTTTCAGGAAAGTTATTTTTACTGGATATATTTGTGTTGTGGCTTTTCAGGAGAACTTTTAAAATAACTAACGTAGTCTGTTAAGGATATAATTAGTAGTTTTCAAATATTGTTGTCACACAAAACAAACACTATATTTTTATAATTTAGTCTATCAACAGTCATAGTCACACTGCCTTTGTCAGCATTAGTACTTAAAATAATATTATTTTGAGGAACTTCTTGGTAAAAGAAAAATCCATCATAAGCATATATTGGAAGTATACAATATTATCGATGTTTTATTTAACAGATTGGTTACAATTGTTGAAAACGGCTGTCACAAATTGTCTCTTTTTTTGTGTAGGGGGCTGGGAACCTTTAGTTTCTAAACATTTGGAAAAATTAATCAACACAATAGATTTTGTTCCTTGGTGAATTAAAAATTATTGTCTAATGAAACTACATTGATTATAGGTCGTAATATGACATCAGTTGACTTACGAAACCACTTTTTCTACAAGTCACATTATGCTTATGTACATTATACATATTATTGAATAAAGACTGATTTATTGGTAAAGCTAAGACGCTTATTATGATATAATGTATTCAATCTTGATCATTGTGAATAGTAAAATCATCTAAAACATAATGAGGGACCGAAAATTCTAAAAATTGCTCAATGTGAATTAAAGACTTACAGTAATTAATACGTTTAAGACATTGCAGAAAATTATTATAAGAGAACAAGTACGGCGAGAAAGATTTTTGATACTAACAAGGGAGCTTTCAACAATCGCAGATCGAAAGTGGTCCTGATTCTTTTGCACTGAAACATTTTGACTATTAGTGTATCCAGTCAAAATATTAGCGATGATGGCACACTGAAAGGCACTGAAAAAAACTTACGAAAAACCGATTCCTTTCGCACGGCGAAGAGCCAATTTTGTACAACCCTTACTAGCAAGCGGACGAGCAGCGACAGCCGAAAAATATAAACTTATTTCAATGCAGTTCTTACGATTTGTTCTGAGCGTGAATATTGAAATAGTATTTGAAATATTGTTCCGTTTTCTGTTTTTTATTCACTTCCTATTTTATATATTAAACATTTCTCTTTCTCAAAGTTATTTCAAGCTAAAATATAAATAATCTGAAAACTGGAAAACAAAAACTTTTAGTGTTTCAGTGAGTGTTAATATATATTAAAGTAGGTTATTAACAAAATGTGTTTCGTGTTGCTTATCACATTTTTCTTGTATTGCAGTAATATCCTACTGATACTTTAAATAATATAAAACTGAAATTTGTTTCCATTCTTTAATATTAAAAGCAAAAAATATAACTTCACAATTAAGATCCCATAAATATGGGACAGGTCTTAATTACACAGCGACAGAATTTGTATTTTGTCATAATAACGAGATTCAGTATAAGAGAAGAATATTTAGGTGATGTCACGCTACGTAGTTCGACCTCAGCTTGTGGAAAATTCCCTTGTAAGGCTGGCACTGCAGTAGATAGTGATGATACAAACACCGAAAATCAAATAACTAAGTAGCAAAAATACTGATACTTTCAGCTTAGGACAAAAATATTATGATTTATGAGAAAAAATTACTAATATGTGGGGTTGTAATTAAGAAATTGTACCCACATTCCTATAACTTTCTAGATATTGTAGTTTTCACAATTTCAGGTTCAGATAAGCATTAGGAATAAACAAAGTAGCAGTAGATTGAAAATTATCGCATTCTACTGCGTATATTATATATACAGAAAACATTGTCGGGGTAATAAACTTTTAGTACTTTGAGCTTAAGAATTTGTAGCAGAAATCGATACTCATATTATCTGCTACATATTATCATGATAACTGATACCCCATGTTGTTCTACGCACTAGCATACACATTGTATGTAAATACATATTTGGTGTTCACAACAAGTTCATATCGAACGCCAGATATCGCGCCAGATATCGATATCGCCAGATGCAAGACAAATGAATATTTGTTTACTCAATAAACAACAAATATCTACACGTTCCTAGTAAAGAGATGAAGTTTGTTTAGAAATCACTAGAAGTCAATGCAAGAATAATTATCAAGAAATAAGAACGCTGTTAAGAAATTACCAGAACTGCGACAAAGGATTCTAAGGTTACCAAGACAAAAGAGAGTTGTTGATCACAACCAGAAATCCTTATTCTAACTGGAGACGTCTTACGGAGAGGGTCACTGCGCCAAAACGCTACAGTCATTTGTAAATAATCTATAGTTCGATAATAACTTGTACATGTAATTTTTTGTGTAAAATTACAAACATATTGACATTATATATGTATTATAATTCACAGCTAACTTTTTATCTTATCTAGGAACTTTTGCTGAAATATTTGAATCCGCCTCTGCCTTAGGGCCCTTGATCGGAATTGATGGGATGGTCCCTTGCTTGCTTCCGGAGAGTAAATTAGTTTATTGTCCTCCACGTGGTCATACGCAGTTTGTACTGTTTTTTGACAATAAATTTATAAAATTTATTAAAAAAGGGGGATTTCGTTAGGAACAGTTCAGTAACTGTGAAGTAACGAAATACAATATCCCCCGACAAAATAAATATGTCCCCCGACAAAATAAATATGTCCCCCGACAAAATGTTGGTAATCTGAAAATTTATCTGTGTGTTCTTTAGTAAAAAGAATCCTCTCCAAAATAAATAAATTAAAATTACAGAAGGAAAAATAATTACGAATAAACTAACTACGAAGTAAGAATAAAGTCTAAAATCAATGTGAAAAGAGCACTGACTAGTTTAATTTGACAAACTGAGAATTGATTGATGTCAAAGTAGAAAATACACAACATTTATACATATGAGTCCTTGAATCATGTAGTCAGCTATAACAATTTATTAAAAAATGACTTATAAGGTCGTTCACAAGACCTGAATGTATATTAAAGCAGTAATATGCTAACTCACTAATTGTATGGTGTAATCTCACTTGTAGTTCTATCCTCAGAGTTATTGGTCTTCCCAAATTCCACTCAGGAGATATTCCTCAATTTAGTTAATGTTACACAGTTCGTGGAGATCTGAGAACTAGTTGATGAAAAATACAAATTGTTTCTTGAATACACTTTGTTTGATTATCGAAACCAAGGTAGGAATTCTTGAACACTGAATTTATTGTTAATGCTACACGTCATTATGCACGACACGTTGTAGAATGCTAAATGTCACTTGTATGAAAATGAAATCAAATGTTAACCAAGTTCTTGTAACTGAAGAACAGAAGATGAACTGTCACTTGTAAGAAAGTGCAAGGAAATATTAACTAAATTCTCGTAATCGAGGAACTGGATATAAACTATCACTTGTAATAAAGCGTTATAAATTGTTAATAAGCTCTCGTAATTCGAGAGTAGAATGTTAAGAAGTCACTCGCATTTAATCGCGGTTAGGCGCTGACGCTCGTAGCGAGAGTAACACTAGTACCGAGTGGCGACATAGCACGGAGCGAACGACACGAAGTGAACTGGACGGAAGATCGCCTCAGAGTGGGTTCTTGTCTCGAATAAACAAATTACGTTCCCCTTGGTTACTTCGTATTTTGGGATTGGTTGGATCACTGATTTAGTCACTTGTTTTTGAGTTTCAATACTTTCTGTTGATATTGACAGAACGTCACTTAGAGATACATTGTTATTAGTCTTTCCTTTGTTTGCTTCTGGAAAGAATTCTGAATATGGAGGAATAGGAAAGTATATGCGTTCATTTGTTCGCTTCTAGACAGTTATTCTATAAATAGAATATGTAGCATTCCGCTACAACATAAAAAAGTGATTCACCCATTTCTGTTTTCAACGCTGTTCCTCGTATTGCTCATAGCTCTCTATAAATTGACTTAACCGTTTCTACAAAAAGTAGCCTTAAAAATTCACAGACCTTCCAGCACTACTGGTTCACAGCGTGTGTACTATGTGAACATAGTATTCTTATATCATATCAATGTACTTAAACTGCTTTATAATAATAATAATAATAATATTTATTTACTGCAAATAGGCAGATCTTACCCGGTGGCAGGATATACAATACAAAAAATACATACCACAGAGCACTAAAATCAAAAATTGTTAAATAAAACATTAAACTTTATGATTCAACTAAAATTAAAATATACTGAAAATTGTAATGAAAAGAAATTTACACATTTTTGAAAAATAAAACCACCAGGTCGAATTGGAACAAATAAACAAAAAGAAAAGAACCTTGAAGAATCAGGATCTCCAAATTTACAAGATTGTGAAATGATTAGAAAAATTACTAAATTACGGGGTTTCGATGAGGAAAAGAAAGCAACCAAACAAAATACCTAGTCTGAGCAAAGAAAATAGACCCATTCGTTGTGTATGAGGTATTACTAAGTCGAAATGAAGGCCAAGAAGTGTTGATAGCGCGTGGTCCTAAGCGACCCATTCGCAAGGAAGAAGAATACTAGATTTAATAAATAGATCTACAAAATACAATAAATAACTGAAACGGTATTTACAATATAATTAAAACATGTGTAGTATTTAAAATATAGTGTTGCTTGAAATATCTGATAAGACATGTTCGAGACATTTGTGATAGGTGTCATAACAGGTAAGAGCCTCTGTGGTCTGCACCTTTTCAACCAGCCTTAGAGTTAGATGGGAAGACATAATTTTTTCTGCTGTAAGACTGAAAAAAGTGATTGTAGATTCCTGCATTTCTATTCCAAAAGTTAGTTAACCGGAGGGATTGCTTAGTCATTGCAACAATCCCTCGTCGAGATGCTGGGGGTCGCTTATCGACAGTGACAGAGTCTTCGGTGATCTTACCAAATCAGTTTCCATGAGATCTTGTGTGAGCTAGAATCACTATTATCTCCACGAATATTGTCTCCAGCGGTGGGTAGTAAATAACTTGTTCATGCATTTATGATAACTAATAATATCATAGAGTGGGTTTATTCTATACATGATGATAGATGATCAATAAATTTGCAATATTGATCCGACCCCAAGATTTTAATTATTGAAAAATTCAAGAATTAATAATGAATAAATTCCAGTCTTAATAATTCGACATAAATTAATGAATTCTTTTATGCCAAAAAGTAGTTACAACGGCGCAGAATCGCATGAAGGTTCATTAATTACACTCCCGAAATAAGGAAGGTACCAGACCGACAATTCCGACAACGGGACAAATAGATTAACACTTTCGCATCCTTAGAGAAAATCCCCCTCTCAAAAGCGTTCCCTCAATAAAAAAAAGTGTTCATTAATTATAATAATAGTTTTAAAATATTTTCTAATATTTTAGTTTCAATACATTCGACTGAACAATTATTTAACAAATAGGTACTGTTGCCTATTACTGTGAAATTATTGACATTTACAAGGTTTTCAATTTATTTGAGTTGAATGTAGACAGAGTATTTATGTAATTATTTATTTGTGTAGGACAACTCTAATCCAATTTCAAACTTAGAAGGTATCCGGGAAACACTTTTTAAAATTTTCTTGATACTCTTCTTAGTTATAATTTTCACTAACATGTTGCTCGACGCATAATTTTAAACATTGTTTTAAAACCGTGTGTGAAGGGCAGTAGTGCGATTAATAATAGCGTTGAAAAACAAACAACCTAGGAGGCTCATGATGACTCGACGGATCTCAAAAGAAAAATGGAAATCATTATATATAATGAATACATATGTACCAATTTTTCCTTCTGACAATGACGATTTTCCCCGATGATGTGATATAACAGTATTACAAAAGGAAGTTAAGGAAACTCTAATATTTCACTTCTTTTAAATGAGCTTTATTACCAGGAAGTGTTTCAAAGGTTCCAATTCAAGGTCCTTCAAAGGAAACTCTGGGAAGATTACTACTAGCGTTAGACTTTCGAGCTAAAGAATACGCTACTCGACTAGAGACTTCAATTAACAATTCTTGCATCTATTATTATTTGATAGACAATTCTCAGAAATAACATGAATGTAAAGAATTGTCTCCTGGAGTTTCCCATTAAATGAAATTTAACAAAATTTCCTACCTGTAGTCAATTAAAACAGCATGTGAGACGACGATCTGTCCTTTTTGTATATTATTATAAATAATCGTATCCCAATCGTACTTACAACAGCGTTACTTCAGACCATCTCCAGGTTATAAATAACTAGAGGTAATGAATAACTAACATATAAATAAGCAGGCCCCCAAGCCTATCTCTGAACACCTTCCAACATACTTTTCGTAGTTCCCTACACGAAACACAACCTCCTTGCGTGTTATTAACAAAAACCCATTTAACACATACAAAAATCTGATATATAATATACAGAGTACATATCCGAAACAAGTGTAAGATATATTGTTGATAACATCTAATTGAGAGAGATATGTATGATAAGTTTAAGTCGAGTATTAATTGATTTTAAGATAAAATACTACAATTTTATTGCTCGACGAATTGTAGGTTTTGTTTAGTCCAACGAAAGCTGTTACCGAGTAAAAAGTAAATTCTTAAAAGTTCAGCGTAAACATGTTAATTTGTTGCATAATAATTAATCAATTATTCTGGATAGACTAAGAGTTTTAGACAAGCAATCTTACCGAAATGTTTCCTATATGTTGATCGAAAGTGTTGCGGGAAATCAGAAGACTTACCTGAAACAAAGGAAACACAGCGTGACGCAAATATACAAAACTTGCTTTCAATTGGAGTTGGTGTAAATGAATCCGTAATGAGGGATACTAAAAAGTCTTAATAGCTGCACATTTAGAGCTCAACACTTTTCTTTCCTACCCTAAAGAAACAAGAGAATGTTCCATCACTTTGAGAAAGGTACCCACAAATATACAAAACATCCACAAATCCCAATGGTAGAGAACAAGTAAATCAGAGATAATCAATAGACGTCCTGTTGGGAGCTTCCGGGCTGCATGACAAGTAGAAGTTGTGATTGACTTAAAGATTCAATTTACCCGTAGAATTTTTGTTTTTTCCAGATGCTTATTTCTTCGCCTCAAGCTCTGCCTGAAATAGCAAACTTTTCTCAAGCTTGAGGCTAGTTTGTTTACCTCAAGGTCTACCTCACGTTTATGTGTCTACAAAGCTGTGACTGACTCCTATGTACTTGTTCTATATTTCATGATTTAAAACACACACATTAAGCATAAAGTTTAAAGTTAACGAGTAACAGAAAAGAAAACACACTAACTCACTCTAAAATTGTACCAGACGTTTCCGCGGTCATTATCATCAGCCATGTAGAAAGTGTCCCGACTCTTCTCTCATAAAATTACGTTGACCGATCTTTAGATGAAAGGAAAGAAAAGTAGGAGGGAAATATATAATTTAATTTTGAAGAATTTACTCTTGTCTATATAAACCTGGAGGGGTAGAGGCTCCTAAAGACCAGATGAAACCTAATTCACGTATTTCTACATCTATGGATTGAGAATGCTTGGATACAGTTTCCAAAATCGTAACTTAAAAACATTCCTAAAATTGTCTATTATGTAATGTAACTTGGCAGGAGACAGGCAAAAAAAATAGATTTATCACAAGAAGCTCTGTGATTGTTCATCCTAAAGTTGGGAGGATTAGTTGTTTCTTCTACATACAAACTTTTGCAGATGTGCAACATAGAAGGTAAATACAATTTCTATTGGTGCATTCACTGGATTGTCACAATTTGCGTGTGAATTGGATGACAGGGCTAAAAAAGAAAGTATAAGGATCGATGATATTTTTCAGTTTTTTGAGAAAGTCACAGGGAGGTGGCTTAATTTTTTTAGTTATTTAATAATTTGTAAAGATTAGGGGGTAGTGTTCAGACATGTTGAGAGGGTTTGTTTAAGAAGGATTTTATGAAGGAATTGTAGCCTATGATTTCATACAACTCTTCAATAATAGGTTTAATTTTGTCAAAACCAGGAAAACTATTGTACATAATGCAGGAGACGAAGAACATAGTGGGTTAATGTGTTCCGATACATCAATTGATTTCGGAAATAAAATTATTTGTTTTAACAAGTTAGTGCGTGTTTTTCGTTTAGTGAGAGTGTCATGTAATTTTGCAAGGTATTGATGGATACCTGAAGAATTGTCACAAATTTTCTGCACACGTATATATATAATTTAGGGAAGAGAGTGGCAACAAGTAATGGGTAACAACTGAAGGTATTGTGTGATAGGAGGTGTTTCGAAACCCCACCAAACCACACGATTAAAGCAATCATGCCGGTGGGAGTATCAAAATGAGTTGAAATTGACAATCACCTGTTGCACACAGGTGTGTAATCGCGCCTGCGCAGAATGGTCAAAATCGATGTTGCCGCTTAAAAGATATGTTATTTCTATCAGATTCCCTCAGGAGCCCATCGAGGAGTCAGAGCGTGTGGTCCCGCCACGAATAGTTGAAGAAATTAAGTTCCCATTTCCACTGACAGAGAGCGCTACTCACCAGACTGCAGACAATTGAATGCTAACGTCAGCTGACGTCTGAACGAAGCTGCGTGGTGCAGAAGCTGGGAAAAGGTTAAACAAGTATTATATCTTTATAATTTTTCATTTTGGGTCATTTTTCCACACTGAAACAACAAATAATTACTTAGTAATTCAATACATTATTGATGTAACCAATAAAAAGTCATCTTGACAAACAGTGTTTTTTACAGCATCCTATCAGATATTTTACCTCAATAATAAGCGGTATTTCTATTGACATATTTTTAATCTTGTTTGTTAATTGTTAGAAGAGGTGGTTGCTGTGGACCCAAGGCGTGTGTTGGAGCTGTATGTTCTGTGTACAGTAGATATCATATGCGCCTTTGTTTCGATTGTATTGAACTCAGGTAGAGAGAAGTTGATATCCAGAAAATTCAGTATTTTGTGAAAGATATTTCAGGAAAATGTTACAGAGTATGCTTAATTTTGAAGAACATTATGTCCTTGAATACAAATAATAAATGTGTCTTATTTCACCCACAGACGTGGAAAGTAAGTTCGTTATGATAGAAAATCACTTTCAAGGAACCCCATGATAAAATTACCATGACGGAGCCATTCTAGTACACAAGGTTGTACCCCCAACCTGAAGAAAGAAAATGCAAAGAAAAGCATTAGAATTCAACCGCAAGTAGAAGTTCTTAAGGAAAGAAAATCTCTTAATGCACCTACGCCCTTTTTTAATCATTCCTGAGAAGTCTCACTTCACACATTTTCTCTCCGTATATAAAATGGAATCATTGCCCCAGACCATAGTGTAACAATCTACGTAATGTGTAACAATCTCTACAATTTTAAAGTATCACACCAGAGTCATTTATAAAATTTAATTTGTAAAGTTTTTCCCAAGTTCGATCTGTCTATCCTATCTAAGACGAATTACAGTCTGTACATTTTATTTTGTATACAACGTTAGTTACAGAATTTTGACGTCAGATGGAGAATATACGATGTGAATATATTAAAAAGGAATTTCAAGGAAAAGGAAATTTAGTAAAATATAGCTTTAAAGTAAATATAATTCAATGTGACTGTGGTTACGTCAAGAAAAAATCTGCACATTATGGGTCTCGCAGAGTACGATCACTGACCATGTCATACTGACTGTCTTTAATAATATATCTCATTGGAAGATATTATGTAATGATTTAATCATAAATCATCATATCGAATTCTTTGCTAAGGAATCTATGTCTATTAATAACGTTAGACGTAATCTACAGGATATTTGATTTTATGTACAGTAAAGCAATTTTGAAGGAACGTATCCATTTTCGATTAGGACGAAAAGATCATCTCCCAACTTTTTCCGATTGAAGTGCCCAAATCGAAGGCGAACATCGCAGATTTACTTTTGGGGAACGACACTGACTTCTAAGAATGCTGTCGAATGTGGTGTATCCTCTCTTGCTCCAGCTAGTTATTAGTTTGTACAGTTTAGAGAAATTTTATATTCCAAAAAAAAATTTCAATATTTGTTCTAAAGTTAATACATTTAGTTCAATATATACATTTATTTTATTATGGCTAGGGGTAGGGTTGGACTTCGTATTTAAAGCACCGACAGAAAGAATTCACTTCTGTATTAATAAAAGTTGAGAAAAAGAAGGAACTGAAAATTGTTTGCGATAAATACACTAAACACTGCATTCAATGACGAGTGAAATATGTTCCGAAAAACGAGAAATTTCTCTCTAAAGAACAAATAATGAAGTTTAAAATTGAAATGAGTGTACAAACAATATTCTACTATACGAAGTAACGTACATGATTTGTATTGATATTAGTTGAATAAAATATTTGTACAATTATGTTATTTAGGTTCTATTTTATTGGAAGTATACTCACTGAATCGTTAAAATTTCACACAGGTTGCAGAGGCCCTTAATGCCGGTTGCACATTGGAAAGAAAAATGTGCGGTAAAAAATCATGAGACAGAGACCAATAGGAGTTTTAGACAGGACAGCTCTGAAAGTTGCCAATGGTTTCAGACGTAGAACTACTTCTCGTTTTAGTTACTAGAATTGCGTGTGTGATGACCGTAAAGCAAGTACTCAAGTAGATCGTAAAAATAATTCTCAATTCGCCTCTGCCTTAGGGCTCTTGATCGAAATCGATAGGATAGTCTCTTGTTTGGATGGCATTATCCTGATATAAAGGGAAAACATGAAAAGCAGATTCTCTCTTATGTCAATGTTTCAAGAGTGCTCTGCGATCTGCTGATAACACTCAATAAATGTACAAAATAACAGTTTCTCGAAAGAGTATTCTTCGTTCTTCAAACACTGCTGGAAGTAAATTAATTCCGTTAGTATTATTCTTATAATTAGATAAAACTCATTGAATTCAAGGAGTCAGCAAATCATTTATTGAATGGAATGGTAAGACATTCTTATGCATCGCCAAATGCCAGGTGAAAAGTGTGGTGAACCGGGTCTAAAACCCACGAAAACAGGTGTATGATCGAAATTGATAGGTTGGTCCCTTGCTTGCTTCCGGAGAGTAAATGGTTTATTGTCGTCCATGCGGTCATATGCATATAATTAATTGGTAACATTTAACGAAAATTCAAAATTCTTCATTTCACTTATTTTCTCCCTTTAATATTAGAATGTTTTATTCTCTCTTAGAGAGCCTTATGAGAATGTCAGGTAGGCATGACGACGCAACGGATACCCACACAATTTTTACCCCCTTAAAAGTAAAATATAGAAAACTCCAGAAAATAGTTTTCTGACATCTAATTTACAATATTTACGTAAAATATTGTATTGATAAAACAATTACTTCTTGAGATGTAATGAAACTAAAATATCATGACATTAGCGCGAACGACAAAAACATGAAACATTTCTTACTTTTTACACCCATTAGAATTTGAAGTGCTGACCTTGGTAAGAAGTGTAAATTAACCATGTTTTGCAAACTAAGCCAGTTAAATAGTGAAATATAATAAAAATTCAAAAACTGACATTTCACGCCAATTTACCCATTTAAAATCTGATTTTCAAATAACCCTTCTTGCTACTGTATGACATGAAAGCCTGTGTAAATTTCAAGTGCCAAACTATAATGAGTTTTGCTGAGAGTTGGGAATAAGTCAATCAGAACATCAGGGTCAATCTTTTTTTCTATTTTTCGTTTCTTGTTGGAGGTCAAGTTTCCACCCAGAGACATACCATGACATTGCAAAGGACAACGCTGATTATACACAAAGATGTGGTAAAAACAACATGTTAAATGTATCTCAGGTCTTATCATGGGATATCGAGTAGTAGACAAGGTAAAACCTTATCTCTCTGATAAACCCAATGAATGCTCTGCGCAGTTGTGGAACTGAGGTGAATCCAATTCACGCGTTTCGTCGACAGATTCATAGGCGATCGTCTCCACATCTGTGTAAGTACAAAATTTATTACGAGAAAATCATGTTAGATTAAATTGACAAAGAAAAGGATTTCATGCACCTAAACACAAAAAGAACAACATGTGATCGGAAGAAATATTACACAAAACTCTGATAAACCGATCTGTAAAAACACATTCAGAAGGTTTGACATGTTAACTTAACTTTATCCCTAAAATATATTTTCAGTGTATATGCCTGTTATATACATTCACATATAAGAAAAATACTATATTTAATAACAAACAGTCTTATTTATTATAAACAATTATGAATGTTGATCCATTAAAACCTATTGTGGTATGGCAAGAAAAAGGAATTATGTAACATTTTACGTATTTGCAGATATATCAGATATTGTATTTTTTTCTTTACATTCCTTATAGTCAATGTTATACAGGAGTGGCATTCCTTCTAACAAACGATTAACGATACATCGAGAATTATAAATATCGAATTATCTGATCCTGTTATCCACGAAAAAATATATTTTTTCTTCATAACTACTTGAAAAAATATTTTAAATATACCATCCAAAATTTGTTCTTTCAATAAATTGGGTTCATAAATAAGAAATATACAATAAACTCTTGTTGTGAAATTAAGAACTGCAACCAAAAAATGCATAGTTTAAAAGTATATTGTTTATGATAAAAGACTTATAACCTGTAGAAAAACTTTTAAAGAAATATATTTCTAATATAATAGCAAACTACTAGCTCTTAATTCTACATATTCGTGATAGTGTGTTCACTTCCGCCACCATATTCATCACTCAATGAAATACCTATATCCGGCTGCGTTTCCTGCATCTTCGTCTGTTTCTTTTAAACCTCGTCGGATCTAGACGCAGCCTTATCTTACTCCAGCATATAAAGCCGATTAGATGTTTTCCTTTCCATTCCCTGATTTCTGCAAGGTAGTTCTGTTACATCAACAACAAAAATCGAACTAGGAAACACGCAATTCTTTTCTTTGCCAATCTATATCGAAAGATGAGCTAAATATTAGCGTTAAAAACACTAAATTCATTGAACTTTCTAATTATGTATATTCCTGCGGTAAAAAAAAGAGACTTGCTGCATTATTAAGGGTTGTGATATTCCACAGTAATATATTCTCTGCAAAGATAGATCAACTGCTCCTTATGTAGCAGACTCATACTAATTTCTTGCTTACGTCACTTATCGAGTTAAGCCCCATGTACATTTGCAATCGATCAATTTCGTCTGCATTTCACAGAAATCCCATGTTCTAGAGTAAATTACTACAGCGCAAACTATTAAACGTCGGAGCGAGATGCTGATCACATCTCCTCCATCTAGTGCCGGGGTCAAGAAATCGTGCGAGCTCTACCCTCCGCGAAGGTCAAAGCCCACAAAGGGCTGTAGTGCCAGATAAGAAGAGTAAACTATTAAACGCACGAAAGTATGAAAGAAGACAATTTTTTCGTATGCTCTCAGATTTTTAATCGTGAGTTTACGATGTATTTTTACCAAGATGATAACTTACCTATGTACACAATTTTACTCTAATTCAAAGGAGTCTTTCACTTATTCAAAAAATTAAAGAGTTTATCTAACTCGTTCTGAAACATACTTCGATGAGTTGGAAAACTTGTAAAAGTGCGTTAAAAAACGTGATTCAAATTTTGATGAAAATAAATAATTCATGTTCTTGATAAAATAATTCATTTGTTTCCGATGAACCGCAAACGAAGGAACGAGATTAGCAATTTTCCGGCACTAGAGTACCTATAAGCAGAATTACGCTAACGTGTCTGCTGACCAGTTGACACTTCTCATTTGTGCCGCCAATTTGCTCCTTTCGTCCCGCGCCACTTTCAAGATTCAGGTTCCTGATGCATCGTCACCCAGACTATAATAGATCCTTACCTCATCGCGAACTGTTTACTATCTCACAATGTGTTAAGGCTTTACGTGCTTAGCAATAGAATAGAATATGTCTATAATATCATATCCTCCGTGAAAAAGAATCTTTTTAAATACTTCTAAATACGTATATATTGTTATTTAGATGAAACTATACTATGTTTAATCCAGTAGTCGTATTGTATTTTAACTTAAAGACTGTGTACCCTTTTTAACAACACCTAATTTTTTTTCTAGTTCCTTTATTTAAAAATTAGTAGTACTAAAGAAAAATTGATAAGTTGTAAATTAGAAAAAAAAA
>NNCF01133918.1:71605-96703 GCA_002313205.1 Laupala kohalensis | reverse complement strand
CCTTCTTTTCTGTCTTTCGATTATAATACATTAGTTTTTAAACACTTTGTTAGGGAATGCATTATATTCACAATCATCAACAATTTTTTTTATTAAAATGTAATTATTTATAAAGATGCACATGCAAATTATAAAAATTAATAATCAAAAGGAAAACAAAGCTTTCTTAATTCTTACAATAAAAGTACTTTAATTATGCACCTAAATTATAGACATATCGACTACAAATAAAGGATTCGTAAACTATTTTAAATCTATAAATTTTATAATAACTATTTTTACAATAAAATGTTTCGCTGAAGAGAAGTTTCAAAAAACCCTTTTTCGTTACTTTTGACATTCAATGGAAAAATTTTTAGCGCAAGTGATATCGATGGCGTTTTCTGATATTTCATTTGAAATTATGGCCTTAAGATGTGTTCCAAATTTCATCTCTAAGCGAATTTCTGTCTAACTTCGCCGTTTCTTTGACCCTTTTTCCTGGGCTACAATGGCTTTGGAAGTGATGTTAGCGCCGCGCTGAACGTGCCATGTAGTAGCAACGGTGGCTGGCGATGTAGGCGGTAAGAAAATCTCAGCTGTCCTTGTGTTTTGTAAGCAAGTAGCCAGAGCCTGCAACTCAAAGTAGTGCTTTCATGGCGACTAATATTATCTCCCCTATTTCGTGCGCGTCTGTGTAAATTGCTCTGGAATAAAATTTTTCCCAATGTTCCAAGATTCCTCTGTTGTGGTTTCTGGAAGTTCCTGTGGTTATTTCTTTGAAATCATCAGTTACTTAGGTATTTTAACTTCATTTTCTAGCGTAAACGCAATTAGAATATTTCCTGCCTTCAACTAAAATTGACTTTGGTAAAAATATTTGCAAGAAAAAAATGAATAAGTTTTAAGAAATCAAAAATTGTAATATTTTTATAATAGTAATTTCTTCTCGTTTGCTATCAGTCATTAAAGTTATTTTATCGTCATTGGAAATCAGAGAAATATTGTAATTTGTTTTCAGAGAAACACATTGTACTTGAACATTAAAACTTTATTTTAACGCGTAATCATGTTATTCCTTGAACAGTTTACTATATTTCTAGAAGTGACTATGCAATGTAAATACATTATTTTTAAACCTAAATCTGACTTTTTCAATTTCTTTTGAAGAAATCCAATTTTTTTTTCCTTTTTGAAATTACGGAAACGTATACAAAAGACCTTTTGACAGATTTCAATGCAGCTTCATTAATAACTTGCACCAAATTCATATTTCATATTTAAATTACAAAAAAAAAATGTATGGTTACTTCACATAAATCTAACTACTAATCAATAAAATCGAGTGAGTGAGCATCATAGGTCTCAGACGTGCATTCACATGTGTCATGTCGCTGTTATTTTACTTCAATTTTAAGTTGCTTCTCATTTCAATATTTCAAACATATTTACATAAGTATTTTTCACCACAACAAGCCTCATGTGGATGTAAACTCTTTAGGAACTCTAATAACCTAGGCAAACCCAAAAATCCCTATTTAAAAAAAAAGAAGAAATGTAAACTTTTAATATGATTAGTACAGATACCACACTGATACGATTTCTTTGACAAAATGGACTTTCCAGCAGAATGTTGACATTCCATACTCGACAACAGCGTACCCCACTCTGGATCACGTGAAATCCAGCGTTTCCATAGCTTGAGCACATCCCCACTCCAAGACCCGGAACGAGGCGCGCCAACTCACTCACATTTTCATTCAAAAGCCCATTGACATCCAGGGTAATTCCAATGTCATCAATATGTCCACAATTTACACGAGAAAGCGAAGAAAGTAATATCTCAAATTTTGATTTATGAATCCATGACTCCCCTCTACCCAACTCTACTCGCTATACTAATATAAACGAACGAGAATATTGCAATATTTTCTTTAACACATACATCTAGTGAACCTCTCATAATTAGTGTCTCGTAAAAGGTACTAAGATATTAATTTAAAAAATGAGAGTATATTTAATTATTATACAGTTTTGTGCACACAAACAAATTTAAACTTTCTCAGTTACTGAAATTGAACAACTACAAACACATGAAACACTTAGACAGAATTTATTACTATTATTATTATTATATGTTCATCAATTTCTAAAGAGTGACATTCTAATTGTAATTGTAGAGAGAATGATATTCGTAAATCATCTAAAAACAAACAAATAAGCATAAATGAAGATGGGGTTGGATACCATAAGAAAACATAAATTAATAGAACAGTATTTTATCAAATGGTACACTTATTAGTTGCTGAGCTTTCATTTAAATAAAACCTTTTTATTAAACATGTAATTTTATTGCACTAATATAAATCAAGGAAATTCGCGCATGACTTATCTAATAATATCAAAAGCAATATGATACATTAGTAGTATGAGTTAAGTATATTAGTGAACTTATTACNAATAAGCATAAATGAAGATGGGGTTGGATACCATAAGAAAACATAAATTAATAGAACAGTATTTTATCAAATGGTACACTTATTAGTTTCATTTAAATAAAACTTTTTTATTAAACTGAGCTTTCATTTAAATAAAACCTTTTTATTAAACATGTAATTTTATTGCACTAATATAAATCAAGGAAATTGGCGCATGACTTATCTAATAATATCAGAAGCAATATGATACATTAGTAGTATGAGTTAAGTATATTAGTGAACTTATTAGTGAATCATAAAACTCCTGATTACCAGTTTATTCCTACGGTTGAAAACTATTTTCAAATTGATTTAAAATATAATTAACATGTTATTCGATCTCAGAGCGAAACTAGTACTACTCCAATACTTCATTTGTTATGGTAATGGTCCTAAATAGATAGATGCTCAATTCACCCAAGATGACTTGAGACATAGTGATGACTCGAAGGTGTAACATAGAAATTTCTTAGATTGCGGTGAACCTCACCGCCAGGTAACAGATTAATTATGTTGCGTTGAATGAAAATGGGAGACAAGACCGGGGTTCGAACCCGAGAAATACAGTTCAGCTCGCTGATGCGCTTACCGACTGAGCCATCCCTTTCGTCTCCTGGGCCCGCATAATTTCCGGACAAACCCTGCCATTACGCACGGTCTCCCTTAATCTAGTTCGAACGCGGATTAAATGCTGAACCATTAATGAGAATGCTGTGAGAATTAAATTAAACTTTTTTTAAATTTACATAAAAAATGAGAAAATTAAATTTCAATATTTGAGAACTTGGACATCCGAAAATGTATTCACCCGTAGAATCATAGACAGATATGAGAGATAATAACTGGTATGTCCTTCTTTATGTAGTAAAAATAGTACATTTGATTTAAAATGGGTATTAATGATTTTTAATCTTTGTTCACAGGCAGTAATGCAATATGGTTCTCCCTCTCAGTATCCACCAATTTCCGCTAGTAGCTTAATGCACAGCACAACGAAACCGCCATTCTTAGTCCTGGAGGTTCTGAAACCTCTGGATTTCCGTCCAAGAAAGCGCTATAAGCACTGGGTTTGCACACTAGTCTGAGGGCACCGTTCTACGTGTTATGGCGCCCTACACGCGGTGTCCGCAGCGCACTTCGCGGGACGTCCATGCATTACCAATGATTATTCATATCCATTGCATCCACAGGATTCTAAATGGGAACCATTTGTCACGAATGCATACTAAATGGCTGCATATGTATGAAGGAAGTGGCCGGGTTAAGAAGAGTATGCGACATTGATAGTGAAATTAAAAGAAAAACCAAAGGGTTTTTAACAAAAATTGATCAATCCTTTTCCCCTAGACCTTAATGGTATTGTCCATGGAGATTTTTGGGCCAACAACATAATGTTTCAATAGCAAAATACTAGACTTCAGAACGTTAGGTTTCCGGTTAAGAATTTTATTTAATTTTGGACAATAATATTTAAACTGCTTTACAATTTAATAAGTGTTGTCCCCCAAAATTAGGCATATATTATTTAGAGGGATGCATATCGTACATTGGCCGTTCTTACTTTGCACTTGGATTTCGAGTTAATCCCAAAAATTTAAGATAAAATGACATCGTCACAGTGGTTGCTAACAGATGTAAACTTATTTAAGATAGCCCTGCGAAGACCGACCAAAGGAAAACCCAGACTGCAGCGTTGCAAAATTCTCAAAATCATAAGATCAATGTTAAAGTGACTGACTTATAGGTGCGTAGGTTTTATCATTTGCTAGTTCATTGTTCATTCCAACATTATATAAACCCTTTTTTTTTAGTATAAATCTTGTGACATTATTTAGATTCGATTTTTCTATTAGCACTTGGTTCACACACTGCACTCACATTGTCATAGAAACAGAAATGTTGTTTCGTGTTTAACCTATACTTATTTTAACATATTTTATTCTGAGATCTCTCGAATTAAAATATTTATCAGCATGATAAAACAAGTTTCACATGACAACACAATCGGTATTCAAGATAGGAAATTTAGTATTATACGCGGTAAATGAGCTTAGTCGCACAAATGTAGTAGTGGCACTAGTACACAAACTTCGAACGCAGTTTTATTTTGAATCTAATTGATCGCATTTTAGAGTATGCAAAAACGTAGTTTACAACAAATGTTGTCAGTCTTACTAAACCAGCATTAAACACGAGAAGTAAATTCACATTGTAGAATTCGCCGCATAACAGAACAAGTTAATCCTAACTTATTCTACCTTTCTAAATGTAACTAGAAATTCACTGAATGTAAACTCCACGATATCTTATTCACAACCCAACGCAATCCAGAGTTTGTTAAATGGAGAGTGGCACCCTCAAAATAAGAAAGCTAATGAACACTGTCCTATATGAAACGAAAACCCATTTTGAATAAGAACATATTCTACCCACAATGTTTATCTTTTATCATTAGATTGCACATGTGGCATTACCAGCAGTGGACATCCCGTATTTCCTAAGTAAAAGTTTCAGTGATATCAACGAATTATGAAGCATTGCTGCTACGTAAATAACATCTCCTTCTAACTGAAACACCAAATCACTCGGGAAACCAAGGTCCATAGATTGGCAAACTTGTGGAAGATATGGACAATTGTGGTGAGTTGAAAGTCTACAGTGCAATAGCTGTGTGGCCCATGACTCGAGTTGAAAAAGCACCGGATGTTGACGAAAAATCTGTTGGAGACGCAACAGGAAGATTGGCCATGTATGATAATGAACACAAGAAAGTCTTGTTTCTGTATGTTTTGCAAGAGTACAAGAGAAGAGAATGGTAAAAGGATGGTTTGACTTTTTAATCCAGCGTTATTCCATTCTTTGAAAAACTCCTTACTCCATGGTACTTCTTGAAGCGGAAGTTACTTAATATCGAAACTTTGTAAATAGTTTAATCGAAACTTTGATACACTTACGTTCCGTGACGAACTTGCAAAAATGAAAATAAATAGTTTGAAAACAATTTTTTTTTTCATATTCCCTTTATTTCTTTTATGTCTTCCCATCTGTCAATATAACAGATATAAGCAAGTGTGATTCTTTTACTTCCTATAATGGAGTTATACAGGAAAGTAATATAACGTTATATAAAGTTATACGTTAAAGTAAATGTTCTGAGTGAATATCAGCGTATGGGTACGCAATTGGCCAGTGATGATTTGAGTGAATTTTGGGAGGAGATGTAATAACAATGTGAAGATACTTTTAAAAGTTGCATGTGCGTTGTTTACTTTGTTATATTTAATATCTTTACAAAGACTATTATTGCTATGGAACACAAATAATCCAAGAGAAAAAATTGAATTAATATCGAGTGAAAAGGGAATTGAAGTTTTAAAAACGTAATAAATGTTGAAATATTTAACCAGCTTTAAGAAGTTATTTCTATAACTATTGATGTCCATTGTGAAATCTAATTAACCAAATAATTAAAAAATTACGACCTTTGATGAACGAATAATATTTTTATTTTTTGTGAATAGGTCACTAGGTTTTGACGTGCGTTTACGTGCGTAAATCGACATCGAAACGTAGTGAGTTTTTCACACACAAAAATATTCGTTCATCAAAGAACGTAGGTTTTTAATTATTTACATGATTTAAGATCCTATATAGAAAGTGAACGATTTTATTCATTTTTGGGTCCGATGTGATGCAGAAATTGGCTGGCTAATGATTAACTTAGTGAGCAATATTAAGAAAATAAGAATGAGAAATATTAGAAGAATAATTATACACGATAAATGGAAAATCAACAGGAGGAAGTGAGGGGAATAGAAAAAAGTTTGAAGGGTTGAATACAAAAAATAGGAAAAATGAGAAGATAGTTCACGGAAAAGGATTATAGAGCTGTTGTAGTGCATCCACGAAGATAACATAGGATATAAAAATAAGGGTTTTTGAAAGTGTGGATACAAAGAAAATACTCATAAATCTACAAAATATGGTCTAAATATATGAAAAATTGTACGCACATATCACATGCAGAGAAGTTTCGATAAATTAACACGACAATAGGAAAACTTCAGAGATGATCTAGAAGGAAGAAATGACAATATACTGGAAAGAGAATTAAAGGAAGTGGAGAAGTAGATAATGAAGTAAATAAATAATATAACAAAGGGACAAAGACAAAGGAGACGAGTGATTTTCCGATCATCGGAGAGAAGAATAAATTGAAAATACAAATAAACTGATTGATGATAAAAATACTAAGGAAGTAGTTTGCAAGAGATTTATAAGGAAACCTAAATGAAGGTTCCAAGTGAAACAAAAATGAAGAATTTATTGATAACGTGGAGGAAATGAATTTAAATGAAGATAATCAAGATGAGTTTAGGAAAGATATGTACTGGTATATAAATAGACGAATCTTGACCAACTTTCAATTTCAAATACTTCATTGAAGTAGGAGGGAAATTATTTAAAGAGGCATGCAATTCAGTGGATTTAGAAGTTTTAAAGTAAAAGAGCGTCTTCAGCCTATTCGTTGCTCTAAATGTAAGAGATTCGATCCTGTTGCTGTTGCATGTCGTCAAGTGATGTGGTCTCTGAGGGTTGGAAAATCATATTTATACGTAAAAGGAAATAAGAAAAATAAATAGGAACCCCCAACCCTACAGATCGCAAATGTGAAGAATTTGAATTTGTAATATTTCTCCATTTTATTAATATTCCTTCCTGTCTGTGGGGTCTCGCATTGCGAATGTGTCGCACAGAAAAATGAATGTCCAGATGACACGTATAAAAATCAGGAATAACGTATACGGTTTCCATTTACAAAAAGAAATTGTTAAAGTAATATCACAAAACATGGAATTAAATTAAATATTTTTTTCTTCTCAAGGCATTGCATATTTATAATTCCTACATAACAGATAAAATAAATGTTACGGAAGTAAAAAAGGGTGTTGACCACAAATTTCTTGGAAAGATATGATGAAATGGATAAATTACAGTCAAGGACTTCCAGACGCAGTCAAACAATACTAGACTCCGCTAAAAACTACCAGACGCTGAAAATTCCTACCAGACGTCACGGGCGCCACTCGAGTTCTAGATCCCAGTTCCAGCAGAGGGCAACAGAGAAATCCCAAATGAACCTTTTTTCTTTGTGAAGTTTTTTTATGTTTCTAACTAACCAAACAAACAAAATTTTCTTCCAAAAAGGGAAGATTTTTTTCAAGCGGGGGAGTGATGTAGCGGCACGCTACATGCTAGAACATTCAAGTGCATTCTAGTACATTCCAGAATATGACTACGAACTAAACAATTTAACCTATATAATGAACAATGTGTATACTAAAAATATAGTATATTCTAGAACATTGTATTTACCAGAACAAGCGAATATATTGGGAACAATGTGTATGCAAGAAAACATAACACATGCTATAACAGAGTACTTTCTAGAACATATGCAGTGAACAAGTGAATCTACGCAGTGAACGCGACAACCCCAGAACACAGAACCTTCTAGAAGAGAACATTCTTGTATGTCAAAGCTCACTCCCACTAACATTGTAACCTAGGTAACATTCGGAACCCCTAGCAACAAGACTTGTTGATTCAAGACAAGACATATATTCTAGCGCGGTAATGCTACCGTTCACATTGTGTTACCGTCCGCTCCACTCTCACTCATTACAAGTCATTGTTGTTCTCGTTACAGGTGTCAACACCTGATCGCCGCTCTTCAACTACAAGAGCGAATTAACACTTTAATCGCACTTCATTCACGAATGCAATTTAATTGACCGCTCGACATTATGCGAGTGATTTAAACTATTTAACATTCTAAGACGTGAGATACATATTGAACCTTTACTCAAGGAATTAAATATCTTAACGCTTCCCTGCATTTATATTTATGAAACGGTCTTGTTTGTTAAGACCGAATTACTGAAGCACCACCCTTGATTTACACGAAACAGTCTCGTTCACGAACACAATACTCGCAATAGGAATAATATTCATAGCCTTAGAGTGTCAACCTCTCTTTGCCAAAAATGACTTTATCATTCGGGAATCGATCTATATAATTCGCTGCCCAAGAATATAAAAGACATTATGAAATTGAATATCTTCAAATCCGCGGTTAAAAACTACCTCCTGCACCAGTGCTTCTACACTGTAAAAGAATTTATTGATTTTAATAAAAGTTAAATTCGTCTTGTACTTTATCACGCCATTGCTGTAGCACTTTTTAAATAACTTATAACAATTTCAAAAACTATTTTCTTGCATGATTGTGTTGCCGTATGGCTCATATTAATTTAGTTTTATGTGTACTCAACTTTGGCACGGTTGTGTACATTAATTCTGTAGCCCCATCCTGGCCCGGGTTTTTCTCCGTTTTTCCTTCGGGTAGAGGCGGATTTCTTATACAGGTTCTCTAGGCTTTGTCTAGGGGCGTGTTTATTGTAACAATAAATCGTGAATTTAGTGTTTTTTCAACTCTTATGATTTTTAAACACTATACTCAGAATAATCTATAGTTCGATAATAACTTGTACATGTAAATTTACAAACATATTTGCGTTAAATTACAAACATATTGACATTATATATGTATTATAACTCGCAGCTAACTTTTTATCTTATCTAGGAACTTTTGCTGAAATTTTTGAATCCGCCTCTGCCTTAGGGCCCTTGATCGGAATTGATGGGATGGTCCCTTGCTTGCTTCCGGAGAGTAAATTAGTTTATTGTCCTCCACGTGGTCGTACGCAGTCTGTACTGTTTTTTGACAATAAATTTATTATCATTATCATACCAACGTTCTTAAATTAATATTAAATTCAGTGATCAAGCAAACCCAACGTGGAACTTATTAATGGAACTACGTGTCGCCATTCAAACAACTATTTTTGTTCTCCAGTGTCTCTTAATCTCCGATCTCCAGAGATTGAGCTTCATAAACTACAATTGTGGAATCTACTCAAATTAGTGAGTACGCTAAAAACTGATTTGATATAAGATCAGGAATTGTCACTGAACTCATTTAAACCAATTTGTACCAAAAGACTTACTACTTCATGACCAATGATATGTATCTAATGTGTTTTACAATATGTTACTAATCTTCTCAGTCCGTGTGAATTAAACTGTCAGTGCCTTTTACTATTGAATACGTGCATACATTATTGTTCAAGTGTAGCGTAGCTAGTCTTTATCTTCTCTTTTATAATTTATTTATTTTGTAGGGATCCATTAATAAACACTCATCATTGTTCCTAAACAATTATTAATAATTAGGCACTTAAAATAATAAATAAACTAACCCCCCGACAGGAATAAATTACAATTATTACTTTCTGGCAAGACGCGTAATGCTTGGATTTCCAAAATCATAACTTAAAAATATTCCTAAAATTTTCTATTATGTTATTTAGTTTGGCAGGATACAAGAAAAGAAAAAAAAGATTTATCACAAAAAGCACTGTGATGGTTCATCCTAAAGTTGGGATTATTAGTTGTTTCTTCTATATACAAACTTTTGCAGATAGTGCAACGTAGAAGGTAAATACAATTTTTGGAGTTGGAGTCACTGGATTGTCGCCACTTGTGTATGAATTGGAAGACAGGGCTAAAAGAGAACGTATCAGGATTAATGATATTTCACAGCGTTTTGCGAAAGTCACAGGAAAGACTTATTTTTTTAGTTATTTAATAACTTGTAAACATTAGGGGGTTATTTACAGACATGTTGAGAGGGTTTGTTTAAGAGGAATTTTATGAAGGGTTGTAGGCTATGATTTGGTGCAACTCTTTATTATTTTTAATTTTGTCTATACCAAGTAAACTGTAGTACATAATGTAGGACACAAAGAGCATTCATATACATAATTTGATCTGGGAGATAAAATTTATTTTTTAACTAGTTAGTGGGATTTTTTCATTTGTCAAGTAATTTGGAAAGGTATTGATGGGGATCGGAAGAATTGTCACAAACTTTTTTATATATAGAATATATAAAACGTTTATAAAAAATATAACGATGATATGGGTGGAAACTGAAGGTATTGTGAGATAGGTGTCCAAAATAACCAACAAGCCACACTATTGAAGCGATCATGCTGGTGGGGGTATCAAAATGGGTTGAATCTGACAGTCACCTGTTGCATACATGTGTGTCCTCGCGCCTGCGCAGAATGATCAAAATCGTTGTTGCCACTTAAAAGATATATTATTTTTATTAGTTTCCCTCGGGAGCACGCCGAGGTGAGAAAGCCACGAATAGTTCAAGAGATTAATTTCCCGTTTCCAACTACAGAGAGCGCCACTGAACCGACAGCAGACAATTGAATGCAAACGTTAGCTGGTGTCCGGACGCCGCTGCGCAATGCAGAGCCCAAGAGAGGGTGAAATAAGTATTGCATCTTTATATTTTTCTTTTTTGTTATTTTGCCACACTAAAACAAGAAATACTATTTGTATTATTCAATAGTGTGACTTTTTCTTAGCAACTCAATGCATTATTGAGCTAACCTATAAAAAGTCAGCTTGGCAATGAAACAGTGTTTCTTATAGAATCCTATCAGATATTTTACCTCAAAGATAATCTGTATTTTTTGTAGACTCTTCTTCAATATTGTTGGTAATTTATTAGCAGAGGTGGTTGTTTTGGACCCAAAGGCGTGTGTTCATGTTTATGTTCAGCGTATAGTAGGTATAATATGCGCATTTTTGGATTGTATTGAATTCAGATAGTGAGAAATTGATATCGAGAAAATTCAATACTTTGTGAAAGATATTTCAGGAAAATGTTACAGAGTATGATTAATTTAATAGAATAAGGAAATTTCGAAAAACTTTCTGTCCCTGAGTCCAAATATTAAATGAGTGTTATTTCACCCAAAGATGTAGAATGTAAGTTTGTTATGAAAGAAAATCACTTTCAAGGAACCCCATGATAAAATTATCATAAGGGAGACATTCTAGTACACAAGGTTGTTGTACCCCCAACCAGAAGAAAGAAAAAGCAATAGAAAAGCATTAGAATTCAACCGCATGTAGAAGTACTTAAGGAAAGAAAATGTCTTAATGCACCTATGCCCTCTTCGCTTAGAATAGATGTGTAAAGGGAGGTTAAATCAACGGTGGATAAAAGTTGTTTTTTTTTTAATTTTTAGGTAGTTCAGTATTTTTAAGAATGATAAAAAAATGAAAAGAATATTTGATATCAAATGGTAGTTTTTCCACAATTGTTTGTCCATAAAAGTCTAAAGAGCTTCAATATGTCCAATGGGAATATTGAAGGGGCGCTCTGGATAGTTTTCTTAATGAATTTTCAAAACAAAAAAAATGTAAGCAGTTTGAAAATTTGGAGATGAAAGAATTTTGATGTCTTAATCAGTGAGTCCTCCAGATGGCCTTCGGTTTTTTAAAATATTAGAAGTCTTTCTTGATTGTCTGGAGATGGTTAAGAGAGGAGAGACCAGTAAAATTTACTGTTTTATTTATTTTAACAGTTGACGGTGAGCTTCATCGATGTAATAGTACTCATTCACATTGACAACAGAAGGGCTTTCGTCTGCGTTAGTAAGAATTATGTCAGAATATTGGCGAAGTTTAAAGTCTAGCTGCCGTACGAAAAGTTACCAAATTCGGGAGAACTGCCAACCTACTCTATTGATTCCACCTATGTCGTAANGATATTTTCATCTTATACGTTGTATTCACTACCACCAAACTTGACAAAATACCTCTAGGAGAACCTGTCCTTAAAATCCTCTGTTTTCCATTTGTAGAGTGACACAAAATTAATATTCCTATTCATAAAGTTCATTGCTTAAATTATTCAAGAAATCTCAATTTTTTAATCTACTTTCAACGAAATTCATTTTATNAATAGACGAGACACTGGTAAAATTCTTGCTTTATTAATTTTAAAAAAATGATGGTGAGCTTCATCCATGTGATCAGACTCGTTCACACTTACAAGAGAAGAACTTTTGTCAGCGTTGGTAAGAATTATATCACAATATTGGCGAAGTTTACTAATAGCTGAAAATTATCGGCAAGTTAGATTTTGTATGAAAGAAAGTGAATTAGACAATGTTTGAAAACTAATTTAGTGTAGCAATTGATTGCAGAATAATTATATTGTGTATGTGAGTTCTATTTATGGGATGGAACGGTGCAAGGTATATATTTATTAGTGTTTAAATAAAGAAAAGAAAAACCGACAGGTTAAAAAGCATCTCAGATATTATCATATCGAATCGTACCCAAGTAATACCTTATCTCTCAGATAACACTCGATGCATGCTCCCCATAGTGTCGACACTTAGACTCTGAGTTATCCGATTCACGCACATCGCTGGCGGATCCTCCTAAGATCGTCTTTACTCAATGTAAGTAACAAGTAACATAAGATTTATTATTTCTCATCGTTATCGACAAATAATTATTAAAATTTCTTATTAGGTAGAATTGACGTAGGATATTATTCCCCACATGATGTAAGAACAAATTATGATTACATTATACAAAGTCTACGGTAAACCAACATATTTTAAAAGCAATCAGAAGATTTGATTTATCACCTTGACAATGAACTAAAAGTAAGACCTGCCATTAAAAGGTTTGTTATGTTTAAATCTCGATTGCACATGCTTCATCGATAATAGGTACATTAAAATTGGTAAATGATCTCAGTTCATATATCGTGAAGACATTAAGTAAACATAAATAGAATTACATACTAATATTTGTAACAATTTCAACCTACAAACAGAGGCAGTACATATGTTTATATACACTATTTTTTGACATACATATCAGAGATGCGATATAATGAGTAATTTTTATTTTAACCGTATCTCAGAAATCCCACTTCGCACATTTTCTCNGTCTCAGACCACAGTGTAACAATCTACGCAATGTGTAACAATCGGTACAATTTTTAAGTATCACACCAGTCATTTCTAAAATTTATTTTGTAAAGTTTTTCTGAAGTTCGATCAGTCTATCCTAGCTAAGAAGCATTATAGTCTATACATTTTATTTTGCATACAATGTTAGTTACATAATTTTAACAATAGAAGAAGAATATACGATTTGAATATATTAAAAAGGAATTTCAAGGAAAAGAAAATCCAGAAAAATATAGCTTTAAAGTAAATATAATTCATTGTGACTGTGGTTACGTCAAGAAAAAATCTGCACATTATGCGTCTCGCAGAGCACGATCACTGACAATGTCATACTGACTGTGTTTCTATCACTATATCTCATTGGGAGATATTATGTAATTATTTAATCATGAATCATTATATTGAATTCTTTTCCAAGGAATCTATGTCTGTGATAAACGTTAGACGGAATCTTCGAGATATTAGATTTTATGTATGGGAGTGCACTTTTGCAGGAACGTATCCATTTTCGATTTGGAAACCACCATCTCTTCTTGTCTTCCATTTTCTCCCCATTGAAGCGCTCAAATTAAAGGTGAACATCGCAGATTTACTTTTGGAGAAGGACACAGAAATTTAAAAATGCAGTCGAATGTGATATAACCTCTTTTCCTCCAGCCAGATATTATTTGGTACAGTTTAGAAAAAAAAATTTATTCCGGAAATATTTTCAAAATTTGTCCTAAAATATTTATTTTAGTTGATATCCAAGTCAACATACACATTTATTGTACTATTGTAGGGGTGTGGGAAACAAAGCAACGAAAGAAAGAATTCATTGTTACACTCCCGTATTAATAAAAGTTGTAATAGAATAAGAAGAAACAGATCAAATTTTTCGATAAATACGCTTATCACTTCATTCAATGACGTTTGAAGTATCTTCTGAAAAACGAGGAATTTTTCTCTTCAGAACAAATAATGAAGTTTAAAATTGAAAAGTGCACAATCTATATTCCACATATCAAAGTAACTTACATGATTTGTATTTATAATAGTTGCAACAAATTTTTGTAAAAATTACTTTATATAAGGGCTATTTTCTTTTTAATAATTCTCACTGAATCGTTAAAATTTCTCACACGTAGCAGTGACCCTTAAGGCCGATTGCACATTGGAAAGAGGAATGTACGGTAAAATAATCATGAGAGACCAATAGAATATTTTAGAAAGAACAGCTCAGTAAGTTTCCATTGGTTTCAGACGTAGAACTATTTCTCGCTGCTTGGAACTATTTCTCGTTTTAGTTACTAGAATTGAGTGTGTTATGACCGTAAAGCAAGTACTGAACGTAGATGTTAAAGATAATTTGCAATCCGCCTCTGCGTTTGAACTCTTGATCCAAATTGTTAGGATCATCCCTTGCTTGTTTTCGGAGAGTAAATTAGTTTATTGTCCCTCATCTGGTCATACGCAGGTTGTAACTGCTTTTTTGACAATATATTTATTTATTTCTTATATAAACTTCCGGAAATCAAATTGGTGAATAACGAAAACTCCAACTTTTGTATCTTAAGCAAATTGTGATTTATTAGCCATTATTACTCAAATCTCTTTTCGTCATTACGAAATTTTTCTTATATTCCTATAATTTTCATTATTGTATAGTTTCGTGTTTGGTTGTTATCAGATAGTCATAAGCACTAGGAATAACATGGTGACAGGCGATTGAGAATCGGATTACACCTCCAGTTATCCTCATGATTGGATGGGATTACACTGATACGAGTATAAAAGGAAAACATGAAAAGCAGATTCTCTTTTATCTCAATGTTTCAAGAGTACTCCGTGATCTCCTGATAACACTCAATAAATGAACATAATAAAAATTTCTCGAAAGAGTATTCATGATTCTTCAAACACTGCTGGCAACAGCTTAATTCCTTGAATATTATTCTTAAAATTAGATTTTACTCACTGAATTCAAGGAGTCAGCAAATCATTAATTGAATGAGATGGCAAAATATTCATATGCATCGTCAAATGCCAGGTGAAAATTATGATGGACCTGGTTTCGAACCCACNAAAAATAAAAAATAAAAAATAAAAAAATCGAACCCACGAACCCAAGTGTATTATTGGAATTGATGGGATGGTCCCTTGCTTGCTTCCGGAGAGTAAATTGGTTTATTATCGTCCATGCTGTCATATGCAATTTGTAACTGCTCTTTTGACAGTAAATTTATTTACTGTAGAATGATAAATAAAAATAATTTTCGGCGAGGGCACACTAATTTTCCTCAAAATTCAGAGTACTTTACTTACGATACTTCCTAAGAATAAAACAATGAGCAACATAGAAACGGCTTTTAATTTATCAATCTTTGATAATGTTACTACCGCTCCACAATTACCAAGTTATTTACTGTATTTATAACATTTGCATAAAAAACGCAAACTACGCACAAAAATTCACTTCTATAATGCAAATAGAAGATCGAAAATATCAATGATATTCAAATATCAATATGAGAATTTTACATTTATCTATGTTTACGTAGTCAGTCTTAGTGGTTTTAAGTTTGCATGGTTTCCCACCAAAAAAGTTTTCACTTTCTTCACTACGGTATGAAAATACTAAAATAATTACGAATAATAACCAAGTTAATCTTATCATGTAGTAGTTATTTTAGCACCGATTGTTTGCGTCTTCTTCAGGGCAGTAAATTTAAAACATTTAATTGCTCTATATTAATGCACGTAAACATTACAATTATAAACATAATTTTTATTTAAAATATTGTTTGGTAAAATTAGAAATATACTTCTTAGTTGGTTGAAATATCTAAGGAATGACGTACATGATGTTTGTGACCGGCGCCATTGCAGGTGCACTATATCTCCAACATTAGAGAGCAGGGACCATCAATTTCGTCACGAAAAAAACAGAACGTACTTACTAGGTGAAAGTTACTTCAGAACATCGTCAGGTATATAAACATCATAAAAAAATATTTAAGTATCATACAAACATGATAATAATTATATAATATTAAAGAGAATATTCAAAATCTTGAACTGTAAGCATAATTTCATCTACTTTTGTAATTGAGGAAAAATGATATTTCAGAACTATTCTTCATGTTAAGAAAGATATCCTCCACAGGATTATGATACATTCTTGAGACTAATACATCTACATTCACCTGATAATGGCATAAAGTATGATTTAATCGTTGTGTACAATTGTGATTTATATTTTATACTTAAATTTTTTTTTATTAAAATATTGAATTTTACTAAAAATATCTATGACAAATTATCCACGAAAAAACCTCGGATAATTAATTCATTTTCCGTTGTTACTAAGAAAATCATATATTACGAATTATATATCTTCTTGATTCAGATTAAATGTCCATGGATTCTTCCGATTCGGCAACAACTGCTAGTGACGCGCCGCTGGAATGGTTAAATGAAGCCCTGATCCAAGAGGCTTTATTCCAAGACAAAGTTACCAATGCCAAAGTGTCGTCTGTGTCCGTAAGTCGAGCCACAGCGCCCGGAGATAACTATTCTAGCATCATCTACAGAGTAATAGCAACGCTAGATGATGGAGGGCAGCGAACACACTTGGTGAAGGTACCACCTTCAGGGGGCGACATGGAAAAAGCTGTCGTTGAAAGCGGTATTTTCAAAATTGAAGCGTACATGTTGGGAAATATTCTCCCGAAAATGAAGGTATTTATTTGATATAACAATCACGTACACTTATAACGAAAAACGAAATGCTATAAGGGTCGTATTCATAACCTAATATGGAAAATCTACATGGACCGTTCATCAATTAAATCACGTGAGCTTTGAGGGTTATTAGCGTCTTCGGTTACTTTATCACGGTTTATTTACTTATATGAAAACCGTCCTTAAAATGACGTCAATTAACGAACTGACACCTTCCATCATAAACGGTATATATCCCCTTTTGACCATATTATGAAAAACAGAAATTAAAAGGAAATATATATTCATTTGTATATATTGAAGAATAATAAATGTCAATATAGTCCAACGGATAAAATAGAGCGTACCGTATTGTAAACATTTTTTGTTTAATTGCAGGAAACATTTCCTCAATTGAGACACCTTCAATATTTATAATACACCATAAGTGAAATCACGCTTTCTAGAATACTCCCGGCCCTTCTCCTCTTGAACAGTTCACGTTTCCCCACCCCCTCTACTCCTCGGACTATGATGTAATTCATGAAATATCTCTCTACATAATGTATTATCAAAATAATTTACCGCCGGTTCCCTCTTCTCCCGAACTACCTCATACACAACGTGATGTTATACACACCTTATACACAACAAACAGATGTAGAGAGAGATAAAATTATTCTGCTCCAATAATGACTCTTTGTTTCACAGACTTTGTTAGAACACGCTGCACCTGGACGATTCCCTCCATTTGGTGCACGATGTCCGCTTCATGGAAGCGAACCTGTACCTTTCATATTCCTGGAGGATTTGAAACCTAGTGGTTTTCAACTAGCGGATCGCCTTCGAGGCCTGGGCCTGCGCCATTGTCTGTTGGCGATCCGTTCATTGGCACGGTTCCATGCCGCTTCAGTTGCGCTTCTGGCCGAACATCCCAACATCGCCAATAACTTATCCAATCCCTTCCGTAGTTTTGATAATGAAATGTTTCTAAACACTATCTTCCAGATGACTGAAAACGTATGCAAGAAATGGACTGGTTACGAGGAGTATGTAGGAATCATGCAAAAATTAAAATCAAGAACTATGGAGATTGTTGCGAAAATAAACGATCCAAATCCTGAAGGATTTAACGTTATAGTTCATGGAGATTTTTGGACAAACAATATGATGTTCAAGTACGATGAAAATGGCCGCGTAGAGGATTATAGAATGGTGGACTTACAGGTAAGAAGTCTGTTCCCTATATATTTGCATAACTAGTTTATAGTTGAACATTGGGATATTTTATATTTGCTTTTGATTGTTTTTTCTTTTTTTTTGCGAAGAATACATAAAAAATCAAATTTTTTTCTATCGGTTTTTTAAATAATTTATAACAAAACTTTATATGCTTATTTGTACCTGCCGTACTACTGAACAGAAATTAAGTCACTATATTCACATATCGAACCAAATCAGTGAACTTTTCATCTGAGGCTTCGAAAGCCAATGTCGATTCATTACAAACACAAGATATGTTCTTCCCAATATCTTCTCAGAATTTCTGGATGGTTGTATCGTTATGAAATTTACCGCAATGCAAAATAAATAGAGCGAATTGTCCAATATTATCACCTCCATTCAAATATAGTATATAACGAAGTGTCAAATACTGTCATTGCAAAGCAAAGTAAATAAAGTCTACGACGGATGGTAGATATTACGTCAAGGTTTGAAGTTTGCGTCGTTAAATGGGTAGAGCGCTGAGTTGCTGGATGGTGGAGTTTGGGATTTTTTTATCATACCTCAACACCCTGGTTGACTCCCGGTCCTAACCAACATGCTATGTATGTGAACAGGGATTAACATTGAGTCAAACTGTCCGGAGCCATATACTGGCCTCATCTCCTCCTCCTATCATCGAGGTCTAGTAATTATGAAACATGTATGCAGATTGCACTCACGTCCTCGATGTAGAGTCAGGCCTAGAAGACCGAATCTTAAAAGAATGCGATGAAAGAATATCCATATTTTGACGCAGTTGGGAGTGATGGTATTGGGAGTTGGGAGTGAAGAGAGACGTAAAAACCTTCTCAGGACAGATTTTCCTTTCATCAATCTATCGACTTTGATTTTGGTTATTATTTAACAAAACTGTTATTACTTATTCTTTATATTAAAAATATGAGGAAATGCGGAGCACTAACCACTGTGTACGTCAGGGTTATTATTGGAACCCGTCGTATGACGTCACTCGACGTCACTGTTTTAAATAACATTGATTTAAAAATCAATTACTTTTCATTTCTAAATTGAATAATCTACTTCAAGAATCTACAATCTTTGTATAAAGAGTGAAAATGTTGACATTAGTAAATTATTTTCGTCGATAATATTTTTAAATATCGTCAGTTCTTGTGTACAATAACGTATTAACGAAACATCTTTGTTCCCTAGACTTCACACGTGACGTCACCAGCAATCGACCTTCTGTATTTCTTCTACACGAGTGTCAGCGAGGACGTTTTCGAACATCACCAACAACTGTTGCTGAGAGAGTATCACAATGTCCTGTTAGAAATATTGGATTTATTGGGTATACCAGGACCATCTTTCAAAGAACTGATGGAGGATATTAATGCTCACGGATCTTACGCGCTATTTGGTGCCCTTGGCGTGTGGCCTATCACAAGAGTTGAAAATGTTCCGGATCTTAATGCACAAATTTCTGGAGATTCAAGCAAAAGTACTTTTATGTACGAAACACAGCAAGCAAAAAAATGGTTGCAACGTGTGCTACCGGATTTCAAAAGTAAAGGATGGTTGGATATTCCGGAAACTGTTGAAGAGTCTTTATATTAATCTGTGACAGAGTTTAAATAAGTCGTCAGGAATTCTGATTAATTTTATTGGACATACTGATCCTAAAATTGAATACAATGTATGAGTATTTAATCTTTGGAACTAACATCGTTTGAAATCCAATCTTCTTTAAATAATGTTTTCAATAACTATTTTAAATCTAACATATTTAGTCACCAGTCGTTTGCACACAACCGACACTTTGGAGATTTACTTTAACATAACGATTTGTGTAATAAAACTCTTTCCCTCACATTAATAAGAGAATATGATTATTTATTTACCCTTTCTTGCGTAACTTTTTTGTTTTATATTACTTTTCATATAGTGCGAAACGTTTAATTGAAATTATATTCAGTATGTAGAATGCACGATAAAAATATTTAATTTGTATTCATTCAATGTTCATTCACATTATTTTAATACAATATGTTCAGAATTAATCTAATGTTACTAAAATAGTACAGAGTTTTACTGGAAGAATATGAGTGTACATTTGATAACAGTTAATAAAATAAATAAATAAAACCCACTAATGTAATTTACTTCAGAGGCAATAGCAATTTTCATTATTTGGAGACTTATCAGATTTTCCAAATACTGAAAAGGACAGTTCTGTTAACGAATATTATCAAATCTTAAGAAATGGGTAGTCCATGCTCTGAATTGTATGTTGATGGAACTATACGGACAGTTCTCGTACTTCTATTTTGGTGTATCATTTGAAAAATCATGCAACCTCCAAACAGCAGTGTAGTTTGTGAGATGCTTTTCGGGAAAAAATATTATTTTACAGTAGACACCATTAGGTTTCAAAACCAATCTAATTGGTGCACCTTTAAAAATACAATTTTGCAAAAAATCTGTCCTTGACGTTACATTCGATTATCATTTTTTAAATACATAAAGTAGGTTTTCAGTTTGCTGTCAGTACTTAAAAAATACCTACACAATCCAACAAAATTACATGAGTTACTAAAGTTTTCGGTCAACATATCAAGAAAGCATTAGTTTCTGCTCCCCTTAATATCAGTTCAACCGCGCTGATCTCCCGAAATCGGTCAGTCAACTTTTGAACGGCGATAAACGCTAAACTCCTTCACATAATCGACGTTGATAACCAAAACACTTAATCCGAGGATAAACCCACTTCACGACATTGATATCAGTTCTATGCAGTTGGTGAAAACCAGTCTAACCCGACTAACCAATACCTACTTCTATAAACATTACAAAGTACTCGTCCTGCATGATTGAATTCATTGCGAAGATTATCTGCAGTTCATCTTATTGATGAATCAAGGACAGTATAACATATTCCTCTTAAAGAAATACATGTTACAATATGGAAAAAGTTATCGACTTGAATGAAGAACTATTGCACATGAGTGCATCATAATGTTTCATGTTTTCTTTTTGTTTTTGTTTTTTCATATATATATTTTCTTTTCAAGAAAACGAAAAATAATAAATTATTAATTTACGTTTTCTTATTCTTCAATGATATATACCTATCGTGATCACTTTATCAAACAGTTAAGAAAGGCCGGCGATTTTGGAAAATGTAAACATTCTAAAGAGAATTTTATTTTATTCTTACTAGTGAATAACATTGTGCAAAAATTGGATTGGAATGGATAATATTAGTGTCCGAGTAAGAAAAGTCTCTTTTTTCACCTATATCGCCTACCTCCCGTCTTCAAACTATTCTCGTATTTTCATTATTCATGGTTAATGAATAAGTATACACTTCTAAGAATTATTAGAGAAGTATAACAACTTAATTAAATTTATTATTACAAATCCACTAAGAGTAGGATTCTTTGAAAGTAAATTCATGACATTTCAATAGATATCAAGTTTTGGCTTCGGGGGCACCCGTTGTAGAAACGTCATTCTGTGATTGGAGGGTAAAAATACATAGTTTTATATTTTTTCCGCGAAAAGAAGACCACGATTAAAAGTTGTAGGCATTATTGAATACTTCGTATCATTTTCAGTAACATATATGTATATTATGATATTTTTAAAGATAATTGTTCGTTTGAAAGTCAATAAAACATATCAGAAGATATGTTATGATATAAAATGAGATATTCTGGAAAATAAATTTTCTAGATGAGCAATTGCTTTGGAAAATCATACACGAAATCGTGAGGGTTGAATTTGTGTGACAATATATCTTTGGACTCCATAAATTTATTTTAAACAAAATTGTTAGAAATGTTTTTACAAACCTGGCCTACATGACTGGTAATTGCTTATATCGCAAATATTATGGTTTTAAATATGGTTTATGAATGACTCTTTCTGCATTATACTCAATATTATCCCGCTGATTAATGAAATAAAGAATTTTAACTTTCATCTGTGTATACCGTAACGTACGAAAACCCAATCTCTCTAGTTCCTTACATCTTTTTTCATTTCTTTATGGTCATACATCCGTCATTGTACATTCCACTTCATTTTCTCTACATTACTTTTCATTACTCTATATTATTTTACGCACCTGGCCACCCTAGGAATCAATGTTATATACCATCTAGTGTATGAGTCCATCTTTGATATCACTCAGTAAGTTAATTAAATCAGTTAAATAATTCATTCAATATGTTAATTAAAAAACCACACCTTTTATTTTATATCAATTAATAATTTCTTCCTCTGTATCCACTAAATATATCTTAAGCATTTTCTTAATAAATAAATAAATACATTTATTGTCAAAAAACAGTACAAACTGCGTATGACCACGTGGAGGACAATAAACTAATTTACTCACCGGAAGCAAGCAAGGGACCATCCCATCAATTCCGATCAAGGGCCCTAAGGCAGAGGCGGATACAAAAATTTCAGCAAAGTTCCTAGATAAGATAAAAAGTAAGCTGCGAGTTATAATACTAATAGAATGTCAATATGTTTGTAATTTTAAGCAAAAAAATTACATGTACAAGTTATTATCGAACTATAGATTATTCTGAGTATAGTGTTTAAAAATCATAAGAATTGAAATAACACTAAATTCACGATTTATTGTTACAATAAACACGCCCCTAGACAAAGCCTAGAGAACCTGTATGATAAATCCGCCTCTACCCGAAGGAAAAACGGAGAAAAACCCGGGCCAGGATGGGGCTACAGAATTTATGTACACAACCGTGCCAAAGTTGAGTACACATAAAACTAAATTAATATGAGCCATAAGACAACACAATCATGCAAGAAAATAGTTTTTGAAATTGTTATAAGTTGTTTAAAAAGTACTACAGCAATGGCGTGATAAAGTACAAGACGAATTTAACTTTTGTTAAAATCAATAAATTCTTTTACAGTGTAGAAGCACTGGTGCAGGAGGTAGTTTTTAACCGCGGATTTGAAGATATTCAATTTCATAATATCTTTTATATTCTTGGGCAGGGAATTATATAGAACGATTCCCGAATGGTATGGTCCCTTTTGGCAAAGAGTGGTTGACACTCTAGGGCGATGAATATTACTACTATTGCGTGTATAGTGTTCGTGAACGAGACTGTTTCGTATAAAGAAAGGGTGGCACTTCAGTAATTCGGTCTTAACAAACACGACTGTTTCATAAATATAAATGCAGGGAAGTGTTAATATATTTAATTCCTTGAATAAAGGTTTACAAGAGTTTCGGGGGTGAGATTTACAAATTATCCGAACTATCCTCTTCTGAATTCTGAAAGTTTGAATACTCTGACCGGAATTACCCCAGAAGGTAATGCCGTAACGTAAATGGGAGTAAACGTTTGCAAAATATACGCAACGGGAAATACGTGGACTAACTGCGTTAACTAAGATTCGGAATGCGTAACACAATTTGCTTAATTGGGAATTAAGATTGTCAATGTGACAATTCCATTTGAGGTTGTCTTGAATATGGAGACCTAAGAATTTTGTATTCGTAACAGTTTTTAATTGTGTTCCGTTTAAAGAAAGAGAAACCTGGGGTAAAGATTTTGTGATACTATTGTGAAATGACATAGACACTGTTTTGTCAGTGTTTACAATGAAACGATTTGCATGGAATTAAGTCGAAAGGTTAGACAAAACTTTTTGAGCATTGGCGTGTTTACATAGTAAATTACTGTCATCGGCAAAAAGAACCATTTTGCAATCTGATGTGGATGATGACATGTCGTTCACATACAATAAAAAGAGTATAGGGCCGAGAATTGATCCTTGGGGTACTCCGCAAGTAAGTGGCTTTGTTTCTGAAAGACAACGCTCAAGTATTTTATTTTTTTGTATAGGATATTTCTACCTGTTGATATATATCCTTTAAATAAGAAGTTAGCCATTGATGTGGAAGTCCACGAATGCCTAAAGAATGCCTAAAGAAATTTCGAGAAAGTGGGTAGTAGAGATATTGGTCGGTAATTTCCAATATTAAGTTAGTTACCTTTCTTGTGTAATGGTTTCACTTTAGTTCTCTTAAATATGTTGGGAAACACCCCCTCCGATAAAAAACTATTAAAAATATTTACGAGTGGATTTAATATAGCGTGGGACGAAGATTTAACAATAAACTCAGGTATATCATCTATGCCTCGTGAAAATGTTTTTTAAGGGGCTGATGATTCCCATGACTTCACTGGCGTTAGTTTCGGAAATGAACATAAAATTGGGTATCTGGGTGGATATAATTGGAGGACATTGATTTGGATATATTGAGTTCGTTATTTTACCAACTTCTGAGAAGTGAGAATTAAACAAACTTGCGATGTCCTGAGGATTTGATACGATTTTGCCATCGTTTAGTAAAGAAACATTTTCTTCGCGATTTTCAGAAGTTGACGTGTAATTGTTAACAATATTCCACATGGCTTTCATCCGGTTGTTCGATTTTAGTATATGCCTGTCGTTTTCCATAACTTTAGCTGCATAGACTACTTTTCGAAGAATAGTCTTATATTTACGAAAATAATTATGGAATTCGGTTGGTTGGTTATAGCGTTTTGAAAGATAATATAAACGGCGTTTGTTTTTTGAAGAAATACTTCTCCCTTGGGTGATCCATCTATTGTATTTCTTTGTGTTAATTAACTTGTGTTTTATGGGAAAGCTAAAGTTGTAATGTTTTAGGACTATTGAAATAAATACATTGAATTTGTCGTCGGTGTTTTGGCAATTGTAAACATCTTTCCATGTTT
>NNCF01133918.1:46848-67038 GCA_002313205.1 Laupala kohalensis | reverse complement strand
GACGTGGGAGATGAGGAAGCAGTAGGTGAAAGAACGGGGACAGGAGAAGAAATGGGTGTGGAGATAGGAAGAGGAAATGGTGATGAAGTAGGAACAGAGGGAGGTGGAGGAGATGAGGTAGAAGTAGAGGGAAGTGAAGGAGGAGATGAGGTTCTGCAGGAGGAGGTAATGGAGCAGGTGGATGATGTGAGGTCAGATGTGAAGCTAGGAGAGAACCGAAGTGCTGTTTCCCAGACGGTCTCAGGTGTAAACCGTGCTGGGTAAAGTCCTTGGCAGTCAGGTGTGGTTGCAAATCAAAAAATGTGATATTTGTGTCTGCCAGGTGATTTTTTAGGGAGATGTTTGCCAGGTTAATTTCGTGGTTTATTTGTGGAACGTTGAAGCGTGGAGGCAGGCTAGAGAGAACTATGTTTGTGTGCAGGGAGGCCATTTTTAGTTTCTGTAGATGTTCAGACGCGTTGAAATGTCCACCCAAGTTGATATCGTAATCGATAAATAGCTATCATCAATTTCCAACAAATCGTACAACATTTTTTCGTACTATTGAAAAGATCAGATCGCATTCTCAAAAATTTGGATACATTAAAAGAAACAAACAATTCTGCCAAACATCTGTCAGGTTTTCTGGAGCGAATCACCATAAAAAACATACGAATCCAACCTGACATATCAACGATTGACGTCCATCATTCAACATCTCATTCAGCATGTTATTTGATTCCACTATTAATTCTTTTGGAAAAATCAAAATCTCAGGTGCATACCCTATTACCTCCTCCATCGCATTTCTCAAAATTTCCCATATTGATGCAATAGCAACTCAAAGTGTTTCTTCCTCTTTCAACCTCATCTCCTTGAAAGGCCACGAATCATCTCTGACGTACTATTAACTTTCATATTTTACAGCATTTCCTACAGTTTATATTCGTTCATATTCTTTGTTCCAGACTCTCACGCACAAGTTTCGTTGTTTTACGCGTTCAAAAGAGGTTGTGCAATAACATGCAGCTCATCGTTAATCAAGGGAATAATAAAAACAAAATTAAATGAAAATAATTTAAGATGTACGAACATAACGTTTTATCTCTATACATAAAAATAAACATATATTTCGGATATAAAGAGGTTACGAAGATGGTTGAATATTTAAAAGAGAATTACCATTTATCCTCATGTTAACCAACTCACTCTGGCATTGATGGGACTTTGTGTTGTCGCGATAAGATATGATTTAGCGTTGACAAAAATACCAAGGTTTTATGCAAAAAAAGTGATTATATAATTAATTGGTAACACTAACGGAAATTCAAAATGCTTTATCTCACTTATTTCCTCCCTTTAATAATTGCATATTTATTTTCTTTTTGAAATTCTCATAAATCAGAATAATTTTTTCTCACCTTTCCTGAAAAAATATTACGAAAAAGTCGCATTAGATTAAATTGTCAGAGAAAAGGATTTCCTGCGTCTAAAGACTAAAACAACAATTTGTGATCGAAATAAATATTACACAATGCTGTGATAATCCGATCTGTAAAAAAACACATTCAGAAAGTTTGACATGTTAACTTAACTTTATCCCAAAAATATATTTTCAGTTTATATGCCTCTTATATACACTTACATATAAGAAAAACACTATATTTAATAACAGTCTTATTTATTATAAACAACTATATTTTGATCAATTAAAACATATTGTGATCAGGCGAAAAAAAAGGGATTATGTAACATTTTACGTATTTAGCGATATATCAAATATTGTATTTTTTTCCTTATATTCCTTATAGTCAATGTGATACAGGAGTGGCATTCCTTCTAACAAAAGATTAACGATGCATTGAGAATTATAAATATCGAATTAAAAGTAAAATATAGACAACTCCAGAAATTAGTTTTCTGACATCTAATTTTACAATATTTACATAAAATATTGTATTGATAAAACAATTACTTCTTGAGATGTAATGAAACTAAAATATCATGACATTAGCGCGAACGACAAAAACATGAAACATTTCTTACTTTTTACACCCATTAGAATTTGAAGTACTGACCTTGGTAAGAAGTGTAAATTAACCATATTTTGCAAACCAAACCAGTTAATTAGTGACATCTAATAAAAATTCAAAAAGTGACATTTCACGCCATTTCATCCATTTAAAATCTGATTTTCAAATATTCCTTATTGCTACTGTATGCCATGAAAGCCTGTGTAAATTTCAAGTGCCAAACTATAATGAGATTTGCTGAGAGTTGGGAATAAGTCAATCAGAACATTAGGGTCAATCTTTTTTTCTATATTTTCGTTTCTTGTTTTAAGTCAACTTTCCACCCAGAGACATACCATGACAATGCAAAGGACAACGCTGATTATACACAAAGATGTGGTAAAAACAACATGTTAAAAGTATCTCAGGTCTTATCATGGCATATCGAGTAGTAGACAAGGTAAAACCTTATCTCTCGGATAAACCCAATGAATGCTCTGCGCAGTTATGGAACTGAGGTTAATCCAATTCACGCGTTTCGTCGACAGATTCATAGGCGATCGTCTCCACATCTGTGTAAGTACAAAATTTATTACGAGAAAATCATGTTAGATTAAATTGACAAAGAAAAGGATTTCATGCACCTAAACACTAAAAGAACAACATGTGATCGGAAGAAATATTACACAAAACTCTGATAAACCGATCTGTAAAAACACATTCAGAAGGTTTGACATGTTAACTTAACTTTATCCCTAAAATATATTTTCAGTGTATATGCCTGTTATATACATTCACATATAAGAAAAATACTATATTTAATAACAAACAGTCTTATTTATTATAAACAATTATGAATGTTGATCCATTAAAACCTATTGTGGTATGGCAAGAAAAAGGAATTATGTAACATTTTACGTATTTGCAGATATATCAGATATTGTATTTTTTTCTTTACATTCCTTATAGTCAATGTTATACAGGAGTGGCATTCCTTCTAACAAACGATTAACGATACATCGAGAATTATAAATATCGAATTATCTGATCCTGTTATCCACGAAAAAATATATTTTTTCTTCATAACTACTTGAAAAAATATTTTAAATATACCATCCAAAATTTGTTCTTTCAATAAATTGGGTTCATAAATAAGAAATATACAATAAACTCTTGTTGTGAAATTAAGAACTGCAACCAAAAAATGCATAGTTTAAAAGTATATTGTTTATGATAAAAGACTTATAACCTGTAGAAAAACTTTTAAAGAAATATATTTCTAATATAATAGCAAACTACTAGCTCTTAATTCTACATATTCGTGATAGTGTGTTCACTTCCGCCACCATATTCATCACTCAATGAAATACCTATATCCGGCTGGGTTTCCTGCATCTTCGTCTGTTTCTTTTAAACCTCGTCGGAACTACACGCAGCCTTATCTTACTCCAGCATATAAAGCCGATTAGATGTTTTCCTTTTCCGTCGCTGATTTCTGCAAGGTAGTTCTGTTACATCAACAACATTCTAATTATTGAACTTTCTAATTATGTATATTCCTGCGGTAAAAAAAAAGAGACTTGCTGCATTATTAAGGGTTGTGATATTCCACAGTAATATATTCTCTGCAAAGATAGATCAACTGCTCCTTATGTAGCAGACTCATACTAATTTCTTGCTTACGTCACTTATCGAGTTAAGCCCCATGTACATTTGCAATCGATCAATTTCGTCTGCATTTCACAGAAATCCCATGTTCTAGAGTAAATTACTACAACGTTAACTATTAAACGCACGAATGTACGAAAGAAGACAATTTTCTCGAAGCCATGTTAATTTCATGAGTTTACCATTTATTTTTACCAATATGGGAAATTACCTAAGAACACAATTTTACTCTTATTCAAAAGAAGTCTTTCACTTATGCAAAAAGAATTAAAGAATTTATCTAACACGTTCTATAACATACTTCGATGAGTTTAAATACTGGTAAAAGTGCGTTAAAAAACGTGATTCAAACTTTGGTGAAATTAAATAATTCATGTTCTTGCTAAAATAAAACATTTGTTGCACAATGTTTCTGACGAACCGCAACAGACGGAACGAGAGTGGCAATTTGAACCTATAAGTAGAGCAACTCAGACGAATCTGCTAACCAGTTGACACTTCTCATTGGAGTCACAATTCTGCTCCTTCGTAAAGAAGATATCAGTATCAGTGGTAATAATGGCCACCAGGCCCTTTACGCAGCCGAAAATAGCATCACGAATAAACAAATAACAAAATTTGAATAGTACAACTACATATTCTTTACACAATAATGTGTGTACTATGAAATCGAACCTCCACATACAAAAATTAAATCATGAAATCACTATAAAAAGTATTCCATTTCCGCTACCCCCGACGTGAATACTAAAATGACATTCCAATCAACCACAGACGAATCTCTACATGTAAGCACCACATTGTGACAATCAACATAACCATCATTAACTCACAACTCATTAACCCATCATTAACTCCCGCTCTACCTTAAATACAAAACACTCTCTACACTTCGGCAAAGATTAGTGCGCTCGTTGAAAAACATGATACATGGCTTCGCAATAAAGTTAATTTAATACGTTCTTTAATGATCACGTAAACAATTATCACAACGAAATATTCTGAGTGAAAAAAATGTATTCGGGAGAAAGGGGAAATCGGAATCACCAAACACTCACTACTCTACTTCCCGCACATTCAGTAAGATGTTCTTAATCCAAAAATACTGCCGCCATTTCTGATACTGTTCATGTCATTGAATACCTGCAGTGAAGCGACACATCGATTTGTAAGGAGGAAGAGGAGGAAGTTTATAGTAGGTCAGACACGAGCGCAGAGTCGTTGTTCCACAGTTTATTGCAGTAATTTTATTATCAGATGCGGTAAAGATTCCGTAGTGAGGAGCGCGTAGTAATATAATACGAAGGTGACTGACCTCAGATCCTCCAATCAATTGGGTCGTTGTCATTTTCATGGACCTAGTATCGTACTCGTAGTTTTACTACTGATACTAGGATAGTTAACTAAATTAACACAAATCAACTTGGGAAGGAATCTATGACAATTCAACCTATTTTTTTAAGGACATTTCTCGAAACTCCAAAAATTTTACCTTGTAAATATTGTAAATATTTGTTTAAAAATTGTAAAGATTTGTTAAAGAAACGTTGCATAATTTACCAAAAATGTTTATATTTTCAATAGATCTCACATGTGGCGTCACCAGTAGTTGATATTCAGTATTTCCTGAATACAAGCCTCAGTGATGAGGTTTCAAAGAACCATGAAGCATTGCTGCTACGTGAATATCATCTTTCTCTAACTGAAACACTAAATCACTTGTGTATCCAAGGACTATCGTTTGACGAACTGATGCAAGACATGGACACCTGTGGAATGTTGTGGGTCTACAGTACAGTAGCTGTGTGGCCTATTCCCCGAGCGGTGAAAACGCCCGATTTCGACGCACAAGCCATTGGAGGTGCCACAGGAAGTATTGCGATGTTCGATAATGAACTCACAAAACGCTGGTATCAGTATATATTGCCCGAATATAAGAGAAGAGGATGGTTGAAGTATGAGACATGATTTTGATTCAGCAGTACCTCATCTCTCTGCAACTCTTCTACCTCTTACGGATCACTCAGTGGATAAATTATCTTGTAACAATGAAAGCAAATTAAATGTAAAATTGATTATTTTCGACGTTTACTGAACTAGCATAGCAAATAACGAAATAAATACTTTGAAATGACTCGATTTCATATTCACATTATTCCTCGTTCTGAACTAATTTATAATGAAGTGACGCATCTATCAAATTTTGAGTTCGATGTATCTGTGTAACAACTTAGTAATTACTTCACAATAATGTGCAAGGTTATGAGCACAAACACTAAAAAATATTCAATTTTACTTGTGGAATATTTATTGCCGGATTGATTCGTAAATAGATTTTCCTCATTTGCCACTGACGCAATGACAGAATATTTAGTATTAACCAGAATGTTTTTATTTTCAAAACATGATGAATACGGTCATATAATGCAGAATACTGAAAATGAATAGTCAATAGGTTTTTTATATAATACTGTATCATCGTTTTTCATTAATTTAACGGACAAAAAATATTAAAAATACCCATTATATTTTAATTTAATAGAAGTATTTTCATCTCTCGTTTTTTAACAACAGTTCTTATTACAAAATCTCGTAGGTGAAGAAATCCAACACCCTTCAAACTAGGGAGAACTCGAACGGATGACATACCTCGTACAGCGATATCATTTATCCATACGCCTAATTATAAAAGGCTCACGGTTCTTTTCTTCTGGTTTTATTTGTTCTTATGATGTTTTGTTTTTAAATCTTGTGTCATCTTGTTGTTGCCATCGAAAATTTAGATCACATTGTATTTTGAAATAATTTGATTAGGAATCCGTGAATATGCGAAAGTAACAAAACTTTGGGTAATAATTTGTCTTTACAGAAAGCTTTTCGAAGACATAAATCATTATGACATTTATTTAATCACTTTTAAAGCTCAAAGAAAAGAAAACAAATTTTGGTGTATAAAATTATTTTTTTTAACAGCCTATTTTACTAGACGGCTTTGTTTTAAGGAATAGAGTATTGACATTTTTAGTGTACATTGTTTCATAATGATACGCCTAAAAGTGATACAGTATCCATAAAAGAATTCGAAATATGAAAGCAAAATACCACTCACTGATTGACTGGCTAATCACGAAATCTCAGAAACTATGAAGTCTACAAAGACAAATTTTTTTAGATAGAATCCTCGTACGGTGTAGATATCCACTACAAAAATTTTTTCCAAAAATCCTCCTATAAGGAGGTGAAATGGGATTGGAAATTTTATGTATGTTTCTATTAAGTACATGATGTAATTGCAACCAAACTTTATATTTAATAGCTGACTATCTCACAACAAAATATGTGATGGGTGACTTAAAAAACTAATTTAAATATCTGATAAGAGGTTTGAAACCATTGAATTGGATAAAGACGGCCCCGATGACTTGTAAGGTAACAGTGAGTCCACGTTGGAGGTAATATACCCGTAGCATCCCTGAGGGAGATGTAGGGACGGAAAATGAAAAAAAAAGGATCGTGTAAAATACATCATTCTTTAAGATTCACAAGAGCAGAGATACACTCTCAATGCGGTTTTATGCCAATATGAGGATTAAGCTCTCGTTTAGAAGGGGATGGCATGTCAAGAAAAAGGAAAATGACAGATATTAGTGTAGAGATCAGAGTATTCGGAACCGCTGAGATCAGTCGTGACATTCCCAAAGACGCCAACGTCCACAATCAGCCCGTATAAACCGCAAAGATCCTTAGGGAAGGGGATGCCACAAAAAAAGTACTGAACATGACGGATACCACTGACGAGTTCAGGATTTACGGCGTCGCTGAGTTGATAGTGAGTTCCCGATATCGTGAAAATCTACCTCTAGCCTTTATGTGAAGACAGATACCACTAGCACCTTTTGGAGGAAATGGGATGGAATTGGGTTCACTGGTGTGGATAAGAATAATTGAAAACAGTTTTTTAAATATAAGAAAATGAAAGAAGCATTGGACCAAGAGTTTAATGGTTGATGAGATGTTTGAACTACCAATCCCGTTAAGTTCAAGAGTAGTTCACATACGGACACAGTATTCTTACAACTGAGAGCGGGAAGGGCGAGACGTAAAAATAAAGTAAAAAAATAGATATTAGTGCCGAAAACATTCCGAGATGAATAACAGTATTTCCCATGACACTATGTACTCTTCAGATTACATGAAACGCACGACACCTCTAGAGGTGGGTATTAAAAAAGAGAAACACAAAAATTGCATTGTGGAAATAAGGTATTGAGGATACACGCAAATTCTATCAAACCACCAATGAATAAAATTCTTGCTGGATATCAATGGGAAGGTGAGACACATTCAAGATGCAGATATATTACATAATTCACGTCAGGTAAGTCGCTGTGACTCAGCTAGAATTGACATAGTTCTTGCTTGCGTCTGAAGCGTGACTGGCAGAAAAAGTGGCGATGGTCGACGGTGACGTTTCTTTGGAGACGAGTTCCAAGGTGACACTGGAGGCCATTTCAATAGTGCAGGAAGAAGGTTGATTAAAAACATAAATTCGCATAGAGATGAAACTCTGTAAACTCATCATTTTAAATAAAATATCAAAAGTCCCCATCGAACCCACTTGTGCGCTATTCGAAAATATCTCTTCATCGATACATTTTATCGTAAAAGTAGCCATAACAAAATTTATAGATTACAAAGTTGCTTACTTAATAGTTTTGTATATGTTTTTCTTCCAAAGCATCATTTGCGAGCGGTTTAAAAAAAAACGATTAATACTGCGTTGCTCCCACTCGTGCCAGTACAGGCATACGAAGTTACACTCCGCAAAATTAGTATGCACTTTCCTTTTATATTTTAGGTGCCAACGTATAGTAATTGTATTGTAAATATCAAGAAGACTTTGTTTTGCAATTAATTATTAATTACAATCTTATTGGACATAATGGTCTTTACCTGTTTAAATCATCAAAACACTTGTACTTTGTTTGCAGAGTTTCGGACATTCTATGTCAACGTCCGCCTTCACTCGTCCCGCAGAGATTGTAATAAAAAAGATAATATAACATCGTCAAAAATTTCATACAGAGAAGATCGAATAATTAATTTTTAGAATATGAATATGTAATATAGTTTATATTTGGGATTATTATACATTTTCAAACAAAATAAGTCTAATAATGAACAGTATACAGAATAATGATGAAATTGTTATAAAATTTCTGAAAATCACACCTCTTTAATTTACACAAACCACCTGAGTTTTCTAATGAAATGAAATAGGGCAAATATCGTTCCGTNGGAAAATGATGGTATGTCATGTGAAATTTACATTCAAATTATTAAATAATCGTACTCGTTTCCTCGCGTCCTTGGCTCCTTTCTATATCGTGGTAACCCCTGCAGACAAATTCCTCGGTCTGTTTGAATAATAGAAATGTTCGTTTTTGTTAATTTACACAAAAATATTTTCAGGACAATCCAAATGACATAGAAAACATTTTCGTCATCCTTCTTTTCTGTCTTTCGATTATAATACATTAGTTTTTAAACAATTTGTTTGGAAATGCATCATAATCACAGTTATCAACGATATTCCTTTTTTATAAAAAGTAATTATTTATAAACATGCACATGCAAATTATAAAAATTAATAATCAAAAGGAAATCAAAGTCTTCTTGACACTTACAATACAAGTACTTTGAGTATGCACCAAAATTACAGGCATATTGACTACAAATAAAGGATTTGTAAACAATTTTAGATCTGTAAAATTTAAAATAACTATTTTTACAATAAAATGTTCGCTGAAGAGATATTTTCGAAAAACCCTTTTTCGTTACCTTTGACACAGAATGAAATTTTTAGCGCAAGTTAGATCGATGGGGACTTTTGATATTTAATTTGAAATTATGGCCTTAAGATGTGTACCAAATTTCATCTCTAGGCGAATTTTTATCGAANCCTGTCTCTTATACACATCTAGATGTGTATAAGAGACAGTGCTGGTGCCGCGCCGCGTCGCGCCGCACCGCGTCGGTGCGGAACCATCCACGTGCCATGCAGCAGCAACGGTGGTTGGAGATGTAGGCGGTAACAAAATCTCATCTATTTTAACTTAATTATCTAGCGTAAACACAATTATAACATTTCCTGCCTTCAACTAAAGTAGACTTTTGTAAAAATATTTGCAAGAAAAAAATGAATGACTTTTAAGAATAGTTGTAATATTTTTATAATTATAATTTCTACTCGTTTGCTATGAGTCGTTAAAGTTATTTAATCGTCATTGGACACCAGAGAAGTATTGTAAATTATTCTAAGAGATACATATTGTTTTGAACATTAATACTTTATTTTAACGAGTGAACAAGTTATTACTTTATGAGTTTACTGTATTTCTAGAAGTAACTATGCAATAAAAATACATTATTTTTATACCTAAATCTGAATTTTTAATTAATTTTGAAGAAAGATCATTTTTATTCCATTTTCAAATTACGGAAATATGAATACAAAAGTTCTTCGACAGATTTCAAAGTAGCTTCATTAATTAATTGAAAACTGTATGGTTAGCTCACATAAAACTAACTACTAATCAATAAAATCTAGTGAGTGTGCATCATAGGTGTTAGACGTGCATTCACATGTGTCATGTCGCGTTTATTTTACTTCAATTTTAAGTTGCTTCTCATTTCAATATTTCACACATATTTACATTAGTATTTTTCACCACAACAAGCCTCATGTGGATGTAAACTCTTTAGGAACTCTAATAACCTAGGCAAACCCAAAAATCCCTATTTTTAAAAAAAGAAGAAATGTTAACTTTTAATATGATTAGAACAGATATCACACTGGTACGAGTTCTTTGACAGTTTGGACTTTCCAGGAGAATGTTGACATTCCATACTCGACAGCAGCGTATCACGTGAAATCTAGCGTTTCCATTGCTCGAGTAATGGAACGAGGCCTGGAACGAGGCGCGCCAATACACGTGTAGACGTACCTTACTACATATACGGCGGAACACGTACCTTACTACGTATATGATGAAACATCCCCATGCATTAACATATAAGAGATGCATGTTGTTACGCCGAGGCAATACACGCCATGTTGTTTATGCCGTCGTCAAGACGAAGGACTCAAAGACACAAGATCCAAGGCCAGAATAATATACACCGTCTGCAAGAGAGTCTCTACATACGACGCAAATTGTAAACATTAGAAGACTCCATGAGACGCACGCGTCGCAGGTATCATCAAGCGTATGTCGCCTATTTATTAAGAAACGTCGAGAAACTTGGGTCTGTTTATTAAGAAGCTTCGAGAAAGTATCAATAGACGAACCTCGACGCTATGTTACGTCGACGACGCGTCGAGGATGTTTGAGTAGATGTCATCTGTCAAAGTTTAGTTTATAGCAACAGCAACGACTGAGAAATCATTACGACGGATTCTCTCGATGAGTGAACGTCGTGTCCGATCATGACCTCTATCAAGAAATCCAGCTATGCGCAATAGCCGGATCTGCGGCATAAAAGCTATCTTTAGAGGCCACGAGACGCCCTCTCACGATATCTGTAGAAGCTTGGACGGAAGCGCCACCTCACGGCAGACAGCACAACCTCGTACTCCAACGCTATCAGCTAGCCAGCAGGACCTCGATACCGAAGCGCCACCTCGCGACGGACGACAGAAGTGCTATTACCAACGACCAAATCATTCAAACTCGTGAATCGTGCAAAAGGAAACTAACTGTTCATATAACTTTTATACCTGTAAAAATTGAAATAAATACTTTCAAAACAATATAGTTTTTGTCACATTCCGTTTATTTCTTTTACGTCTTCCCATCTGTCAATATATGTGATGTAAGCAAGTGTGATTCTTTTACTTCCTATAATGGAGTTATACAGGAAAGTAATATAACGTTATATAAAGTTATACGTTAAAGTAAATGTTCTGAGTGAATATCAGCGTATGGGTACGCAATTGGCCAGCGTTGATTTGAGTGAATTTTGGGAGGAGATGTAATAACAATGTGAAGATACTTTTAAAAGGTGCATGTGTATTCTTTACTTTGTTATATTTAATATCTTTACAAAGACTATTATTGTTACAAAAGCATTTGAAAGGAGAAATATATAAAAATGAATACTTAAATACACACACGATGTAATAAATAAATAATTACATAATGGTATTATTTAGAATAGTTGGAATTTCATAGTAGAATATCGTAATATATGGCATGTTAAAAACGAATTTAAACGAATATTGAAAAAATGTTCAACATGGAATACAGAAAAAAGTGTAAGGGGACCAGGGAAAAAAATTATCCNAATTGAAGTTTTAAAAAAGCATAAATGTTTAAATATTTAATCAGCTTTAAAAAGTAATTTCTATAATTATTAATGTCCATTGTGAAATCAAATTAAATAAATAATTAAAAACTTACGACCTTTGATGAACGAATAATATTTTTATTTTTGTGAATAGATCACTACCTTTCGACATGGGTTTAGTTGATCAACTGACACCGGCGTAAATCTAATTCAAAATTTATTGAGCTTTTCACAAAATATAAAAGAATTCGTTCATCAAGTTTCTTACTTTAACTAAGCTTTACATAAGCTTTACATAATTTAAGTAGCTATATAGAAAGTGAAAGATTTTATTCTTTTTTGGGTCCCCAATGATGCAGAAATTAATTTCCTAATGATTTACTTAGTGGGAGATATTAAGAAAATGGAAATGAGAAATTATACAAGATATACATATGGAAAATCAACAGAAGAAAATGAAGGGAGTAGAACAAAGTTTGAAGGTTTAAATACAATAAATAGGGAGACAAAATGAGAAGATAGTTCACAAAAAGGATTATAGGGCTGTTGTAGTGCATCCACGAAGATAACGTAGGATATAAATATAAAGATTTTTAAAAGTGTGGATAAAAAGAAAATACTCAAAAATCTACAAAATATAATGTAAAAAAGGGTCGATGAATGAAGTATTTTACATACATTGATTTTTGTGAGGTATAAGGCGAAATAAAAAAGGATATTAAAGGAAGAGATGTAGCATTACAAATGGGAATAAGGAACCAAACACGCCAGAGAAAACACGCAGAACAAAAAGAGAAACCATAAAGCAACTACCAATGAAAATAAAACAAGAATAGTAGCATCAAATATGAGTTTGGGAGATAAAATGAATTTAAAATAGATTGAAAATAATCGATTAAGAAATAAAACTATTAGGAAAAATTGTACGCACATATCACACGAAGAGAAGTTATGATAATACAAGACGACAATAGGAAAACTTCAGATATGATGATCCAACAGAGAAGAATGACAATATACTTCAGAGAGTAATACAGGAAGTGGAGAAGTAGAAAATGAAGATAATGAATAATATAGCAAAGGGATAAACACAAAGGANTATTAGGAAAAATTGTACGCACATATAACACGAAGAGAAGTTATGATAATACAAGACGACAATAGGAAAACTTCAGATATGATGATCCAACAGGAAAGAATGACAATATACTGCAGAGAGTAATACAGGAAGTGGAGAAGAAGAAAATGAAGATAATGAATAATATAGCAAAGGGATAAACACAAAGGAGGTGAGTGATCTTCTGAGCACAAGAGAGAAGACTAAATTGAAAATACAAATAAACGACTCTAAATGTAAGAGATTCGATCCTTTTGCTGTTGCATGTCGTGAAGTGAGGTAGTGATGTGGTCACTGAAGGTTGGATAATCATATTTATACATAAATGAAATAAGAAAAATTAAAAAGGTACCACAGCCCGACGGATTGCAAATGAGAAGAATTTGAATATGTTATCTTTCCCCATTTTATTAATATTCTTTCCTGTCTGTGGGGCCACGCATTGCAAATCTTGATGTCGCACAGCAAAATGAATATCCTAATGTCAAACTGCCTTACATGTATTACAAAAATAAGAAATAACATATAAGGTTCCCAAGTACAACAATAATTTGTTAAAGTAATATCACAAAACATGTAATTAAATTGTGCATTTTTTTTCTACTCGACACATTTAAATTATAAATTCCTGCAACATATAAAATAAATGTTACAGAAAGGTGCTGACCACACATATCTTGCGAAGTTATAATGAAATGGACACACTAAGATAACGTACTAGAAACAAATAGTATCATTAAAATACCAAACTTGAAACTGCATACCATATATGTTTTATATAAGTAAAAAATTGGATGCACATGAAGATAATTCATACAATGTTTGCTTTTGCAGCATTATGATGTTACTTATGATGTTTCATGAGTCTGGAATGTGCAGTATATCTTCTCGAGACAATTATATCCTTCATGGAGCTATCTTCTGACGGACCAGAAATGGAGCATACTCGACTTCGTGTTTTATAGCGATTCAGAAGATAATATTGAAAGATAAACAAAAAGGCAATAGGAAATTCAGTGCAGTGAATTTCAATATATTTAAGAGACCAAGAATGATTTTAGGCTTCCTTTTTTTACTAGTAGGACAAAAAATGCTTTACACGTTAATCGACGAAAAGCATACTTTTAAGTTTTTAATATAGCAAATGCAATTACAAGCATACTACACTTACACACAAATTCGTATAAAATCAGCTAACAAATATGTACAAAATATCGTAATTTAAACCATGATTGTTATTTCGATCAGACCAAATTTGCCATTATTGGGTCTACTACCAACGAGACGAGTTTAGAAAATTTAATAATTTGTGAAAGATATTTCGGAAAAATATTACAGAGCACGATTAATTAAATACAATGAAAAAATTTTGAAGCAATTTACGTCGGTGATTCTAAATAATAAATGTGCCATCCGGTATGTTTTTCACCCAAATATGTTAAACATAAGTTTGTTACAAAAAAATCACTTTCAAGGAATCCCAAGAATAAATTACCATGAGGGAGCAATTCTAGTACACATTGTTGTACCCTCAAAGAAAAAGCATTAAAAGCCAACCTCAGGGTTAGGTTCTTAAAGAAAGAAAATGTCTCAATGCAACTATGCCCTCTTCACTTGCAATAGATGAGAAAGGGAGGTTAAACCAACAGGGGATAAAAGTATTTTTTTAAATTTTTGGGTAGTTCAGTATTTTTAAGAATGATAACAAAATGAAAAGAGTATTTGATATGAAATGGCTGTTTTTCCACGATAGGTTGTCCATAAAAATCTAGAGAGCAGAAATATGACCAATGGGAATATTAATGGGGCACTCTTGATAGTTTTCTTAATGAATTTTCAAAAATAAATAAATAAATAAAAGTGAGCAGTTAATTTATTTGGAGTTTAAAGAATTTTGATGTCTCGATCAATGACTCCTCCACATGGCCCTTTGGTTTTAAAATTTTTAGAAATTTTCCTACAATATCCGAAGTTAATAGACGAGACACTGGTAAAATTCTTGCTTTATTAATTTTAAAAAAATGATGGTGAGCTTCATCCATGTGATCAGACTCGTTCACACTTACAAGAGAAGAACTTTTGTCAGCGTTGGTAAGAATTATATCACAATATTGGCGAAGTTTACTAATAGCTGAAAATTATCGGCAAGTTAGATTTTGTATGAAAGAAAGTGAATTAGACAATGTTTGAAAACTAATTTAGTGTAGCAATTGATTGCAGAATAATTCTATTGTGTATGTGAGTTCTATTTATGGGATGGAACGGTGCAAGGTATATATTTATTAGTGTTTAAATAAAGAAAAGAAAAACCGACAGGTTAAAAAGCATCACAGATATTATCATATCGAATCGTACCCAAGTAATACCTTATCTCTCAGATAACACTCGATGCATGCTCCCCATAGTGTCGACACTTAGACTCTGAGTTATCCGATTCACGCACATCGCTGGCGGATCCTCCTAAGATCGTCTTTACTCAATGTAAGTAACAAGTAACATAAGATTTATTATTTCTCATCGTTATCGACAAATAATTATTAAAATTTCTTATTAAGTAGAATTGACGTAGGACATTATTCCCCACATGATGTAAGAACAAATTATGATTACATTATTTAAAGTCTACGGTAAACCAACATATTTTAATAGCAATCAGAAGATTTGATTTATCACCTTGACAATGAACTAAAAGTAAGACCTGCCATGAAAGGTTTGTTATGTTTGTAATCTCGATTGCACATGCTTCATCGATAATAGGTGCATTAAAATTGGTAAATGACCTCAGTTCATATATCATGAAGACATTAAGTAAACATAAATATAATTACATACTAATATTTGTAACAATTTCAACCTACAAACAGAGGCAGTACATAAGTTTATATACACTTATTCTTGACATACATATCAGAGATGCGATATAATGAGTAATTTTTATTTTAACCGTATCTCAGAAATCGCACTTCGCACATTTTCTCTCCGTATATAAAATGTAATCACTGTCTCAGACCACAGTGTAACAATCTACGCAATGTGTAACAATCGGTACAATTTTTAAGTATCACACCAGTCATTTCTAAAATTTATTTTGTAAAGTTTTTCTGAAGTTCGATCAGTCTATCCTAGCTAAGAAGCATTATAGTCTATACATTTTATTTTGCATACAATGTTAGTTACAGAATTTTAACAATAGAAGAAGAATATACGATTTGAATATATTAAAAAGGAATTTCAAGGAAAAGAAAATCCAGAAAAATATAGCTTTAAAGTAAATATAATTCATTGTGACTGTGGTTACGTCAAGAAAAAATCTGCACATTATGCGTCTCGCAGAGCACGATCACTGACAATGTCATACTGACTGTGTTTCTATCACTATATCTCATTGGGAGATATTATGTAATTATTTAATCATGAATCATTATATTGAATTCTTTTCCAAGGAATCTATGTCTGTGATAAACGTTAGACGGAATCTTCGAGATATTAGATTTTATGTATGGGAGTGCACTTTTGCAGGAACGTATCCATTTTCGATTTGGAAACCACCATCTCTTCTTGTCTTCCATTTTCTCCCCATTGAAGCGCTCAAATTAAAGGTGAACATCGCAGATTTACTTTTGGAGAAGGACACAGAAATTTAAAAATGCAGTCGAATGTGATATAACCTCTTTTCCTCCAGCCAGATATTATTTGGTACAGTTTAGAAAAAAAAATTTATTCCGGAAATATTTTCAAAATTTGTCCTAAAATATTTATTTTAGTTGATATCCAAGTCAACATACACATTTATTGTATTATGGCAAGGGGTGGGAACAGTTATCGTATTTAAAGCACCGACAGAACGTATTTATTTTTTCACTTCTTCATTAATAAATGTTGTAAGAGGATAAGACTCTGAACAATTTTTTCGATAAATAAGCTAATCACTACATTTAATGACGAGTAAAATATGTTTTGAAAAAACGAGGAATTTCTCTATTAAGAACAAATAATGAAGTTTAAAATTGATAAGTGCAGAAACAATATTCTACTTATCGAATAACGCACAAAATGTATATTTATTAGTTGCAAGAAAATTTTGTAAAATTAAGTTATTTAGGCTTTATTTTCTTGAAAGAATACTCAGTGGATAGTTTAAATTTCACACTTGTTGCAGAGACACTGAAGACCGGTTGCACATTGGAAAGAGAAATGTACGGTAAAATAATCATGAGAGACCAATAGAAGATTTTAGAAAGAACAGCTCAGAAAGTTTCCATTGGTTTGAGACGTAGAACTATTTCTCATTGCGTAGAACTATTTCTCACTGCGTAGAACTGTTTCTCGTTTTAGTTACTAGAATTGAGTGTGTGATGACCGTAAAGCAAGTATTTACGTAGATGGCAAAGATAAGTTTCAATCCGCCGCTCCCTTAGAGCTCTTTATCAAAATCGATAGGATGGTCCCTTGCATGTTTTTGGGGAGTAAATTAGTTTATTGTCCCCCGCGTGACCCTACGCAGGTTTAAAAAAATATATTTATTTATTTATTTCTTATACATTCTACCGGAAATCAAATTGGTGAATAGCGAAAACTCCGACGTTTGTACCTTAAGTCAATTGTGATTTATTAGCCATTATTACTCAAATCTCTTTTCATTACGAAATTGTTCCTATATTCCTATAATTTTCATAATTGTATAGTTTCGTGATTGCTTGTTATCAAATACACATATGCACTGGGAATAACATAGGATTGAGAATCGGATTACACCACCAGTTATCCTCATGATTGGATAGCATTATCTTGATATAAAGGGAAAATATGAAAAGCAGATTCTCTCTTATCTCAAATATTTGAGACTGTTCCGCGATCTGCTGATTACTCAATAAATGTACATAACGACAGTTTCTCGAAAGAGTATTCTTGGTTCTTCAAACACCGCTGGCAGCAGCTTCATTCCCTTAGTATTATTCTTATAATTAGTTAAAACTCATTAAATTCTAAAAGCGGGCTAATAATTTATTGAATGAGATGGCAAAATATTCCTATGCATCGTCATAAACCAGGTGAAAATAGTGATGGAACGGGTCTCGAAACCACGAACCCAGGTGTATTATCGGAATTGATGGGATGGTCTTCTGCTTGCTTCCAGAGAGTAAATGGTTTATTGTCGTCCATGTGCTCATATGTAGTTTGTAACTGCATTTTTTGTAACAGTAATTTTTTTGTTTTATTTATTACATTTACTTACTAAATGCAAACTAAGTCAAAAATTTCTTTTTATAATGTAAATCGATGATCGAAAATATCAATGACATTCAAATATCAACATAAGAATTTTACATTTCTCCATGTTTACGCAGTTAATCTTAATAGCAAATGGTTTTAAGTTTGCTCGGTTGCCAACCAAAAAAATGTTTTACTTTCTTCACTACACTATAAAAATAATAAATTAATTACGTACAATAAGTAAGTTAACGTTATTATGTGTGGCTCAGTTCATTGTGGTCGTTCTTTTAGCACATTACGTTTCAACCGAAGGTTTGCGTTTTTTTCAGGGTATTAAATTTAAAAGATTTAATTACTCTATATTAATTGACGCAAACATTACAATTAATAATCATAATTTTTATTTAAAACATTATTCGGAAAAATTAGAAATATACTTCTTAGTTGCTTTAAATATCTAAGGAATGACGTACATTAAGTTTTTGACCAGCGCCATTGCAGGTGCACTATTTCACCAACATTGAAGACCATCAATTTCGTCACGCAAAAAACAGAACATACTACGTGAACGGTACTTCAGACCATCGTCAGGTATATAAAAATCACAAAATATATTTAAGAATAATACAAACATGGAAATTATTCTTTAATATTCAAGAGTTTATTCAAAATCTTGATTGAAGGCATTATTTTAATTTAAGAAAAATGATATTTCAGAACTATTCGTAATGTTAAGAATGCTATCATCCAGGAATAGTCTAGTGGTATTAATTATGATACATACTTGAAACAAGTACATCTACATTCATATGATAATGGCATAAAGTATGGCTCACGCGTTGTGTACAATTGCGATTTATTTTATAAACTAGGAAAAGTATTTTTTTATAAAATACCGAATTATACTAAAATGTCTATCACAAATTATCGGATAATTAATTCATTTTCCATCGTTACTACGAAAATCATATATTACGAATTATAAATCTTCTTGATTCAGATTAAATGTCCATGGATTCTTCCGATTCGGCAACAACTGCTAGTGAGGCGCCGCTGGAATGGTTAAATGAAGCCCTGATCCAAGAGGCTTTATTCCAAGACAAAGTTACCAATGCCAAAGTGTCGTCTGTGTCCGTAAGTCGAGCCACAGCGCCCGGTGATAACTTTGCTAGCATGATCTTCAGAGTAAAAGCAACACTAGATGATGGAGGGCAGCGAACACTCTTGGTGAAGATACCACCTTCAGGGGGGGCCATGGAAAAAGCTGTCGTTGAGAGCAATTTTTTCCAAATTGAAGCGTATATGTTGGGAAATATTCTCCCGAAAATGAAGGTATTTATTTGATATAATAATCACGTACACTTATAACGAAAAACGACATGTTATAAGGGTCGTATTCATAACCTAACATGGAAAATCTCCATGGAACGTTCATTAATTAAATCACTAGAGCTTTGAGGGTTTTTAGCGCCTACGGTACCCTGTATTACGGTTTATTTACTTAATTAAAACAAAAAAGAATATTGTCAAAAAAACAGTACAGACAGCGTATGACCACGTGGAGGACAATAAACTAATTTACTCTCCGGAAGCAAGCAAGGGACCATCCATTCCGATCAAGGACCCTAAGGCAGAGGCGAATTCAAAAATTTCAGAATAAATTCCTAGATAAGATGAAAAGTTAGCTACGAGTTATAATACTAATAGAATGTCAATGTGTTTGTAATTTAACGCAAATATGTTTGTAAATTCACATGTACAAGTTATTATCGAACTATAGTTTATTCTGAGAATAATGTTTAAAAATTGTAACAGTTGAAAAAACACTAAATTCACGATTTATTGTTACAA
>NNCF01133918.1:11646-45511 GCA_002313205.1 Laupala kohalensis | reverse complement strand
GGCTGTGCTTACCAGTGCGTGGTGTGTGAACAGGTCTGGGTACTGGACGGGAGGGAATGAAACGAGTAGGTAAGGGAGGAAACAGGGACATGTCATCTAACACACTAAACCTATTCTGAGTGAATAGTTGGGGTGGTGCATGTGTTCTTGGTCTAACCGGGTGGTAGCAGTTGGAAGGACATCGTGAATTTCTAACTGTAGTCCAACCGCCGATCGTTTTCTTATTGACCTCTTCCAGCGCATTGATTCGTGTGTCAATATACTGTACCATGTCATTGTACGCCTTCTGAAGATCAGCTTTGAATGAGTTGAGGAATGCGATAGTGTCCATTGTTGTGAAATAGTTAGCAACTTAAAGACAAGAGCAAATGAAAATACACGAAAAATGACATCTAACACTGAATGAAGGATGTTAGTATAATAATATATTTGTTACTACGGAAGTTACAAATAAGATAATTAAAAAATTAAATATACAAACAAACCGACGACAAAAATGATTGAAATAATTATTTAGGGCGACCACTGGAGATTAATTAATTCGACAATAACTACCTATATTGTGTTAAAATGTAAAAAAAAAACAAAGAATCAAGAACAACGAATTGTAAAATAATGTAATAATTCTATGAATTATGACGATAACTTGGGTGCAACAATGGGGCAGGGTTTAAATAAGTAAATAAACAAACCGACAACTAAAATCACAGAAATAATTTAGAATGACAACTGCAGATAAATTAATTCCACAATAACTAAGGCAATATTATGTTAAATTGTAATGAATAACTACAAAAAGATCACGAAAACAAATGGTAAAATATTGGAATAATTCTATTTACGACGACGAAACTTGAGCAGTGCAACAATAGAGTACGTTATTTGTAAGTTAATAATGATGTAATAGTATACGCACCAGAAAATCTAAATACAGCAAAATAATTAATTTTAATGCACCAAGAAGTTGAATTTATGATACCGTTTGTACTTACGTAAACTTTATCACACCTTTGAATGAAGCACCAAATGAAAACAATATGAAATTGTATTTGGTCCGTTGAGTTTGAAAACCTTAGGAAATGTTTTTAGTGTTTTTTCACTTAACACTCACACAGAACAAAGACTTTTACACTACAATGAAAGTTGGGATCTAGATACAACTACTGAATCACAAGAAACTCGAAAAAATAAAATAATTAGTAAGATTATACTAAAAAATAGAGAGAGCTCATTCACAACCGCAGATAACGCCAGGAGCAGGCTAGCCAACCTATATGAAAGCCGTTCTTAACATGAAGTCAATTAACGAACTGACACTTTCCATCATAAACGGAATATATCTCCTTTCTACCATAATATGAAAAACAGTAATTAAAAGGAAATATATTCATTTGTATATTTTGAAGAATAATAAATGTCGAAGTAGTCCAACAGATAAAATAGAGCGTAACGTATTCTAAATATTTTTTGTTTAATTGCAGGAAACTTTTCCTCAATTGAGACACCTTCGACATTTATGATGCACCATAAGTGAAATCACGCTTTCTCTAATACCCCCGGCTCCTATTATCTTGAACAGTTCACATTTCGCAACCCCCTCTAATCCAATAACTAGATTGCAATTCATGAACAATCCCTCTACATGTTGTATTATTCAAATAATATTACGAATGTTGCGTCTTATCCTGATCTACCTAATACACAACGTGATATACAACAAAGATGTAGAGAGAGATTAAAATTCCCCTGCTCCAATAATGACTCTTTGTTTCACAGACTTTATTGGAACACGTTGCACCTGGACGTTTCCCTCCATTTGGTGCACGGTGTCCGCTTCATGGAAGCGAACCTGTACCTTTCATATTCCTGGAGGATTTGAAGCCTCATGGTTTCCAACTAGCGGATCGCCATCGAGGCCTGGGCCTGCGCCATTGTCTGTTGGCGATCCGTTCATTGGCACGGTTCCATGCCGCTTCAATTGCGCTTCTGGCCGAACATCCCAACATCGCCAATAACTTATCCAATCCCTTCCGTAGTTTTGATAATAAAACATTTCTAAACTCTATCTTCGAGATGACTGAAAACGTATGCAAGAAATGGACTGGTTACGAGGAGTATGTAGGAATTATGCAAAAATTAAAACCCAGAGCTATGAAGGTTTTTGCGAAAATAAACGATCCCAATCCTGAAGGATTGATCGTTATAGTTCATGGTGATTTTTGGACAAACAATATGATGTTCAAGTACGATGAAAATGGCCGCGTAGAGGATTATAGAATGGTGGATTTACAGGTAAGAAGTCTGTTCCCTATATATTTGCATAACTAGTTTATAGTTGAACATTGGGATATTTTATATTTGCTTTTATTTTATTTTTTGCGAAGAACACATAAAAAATCAAATTTTATTCTATCGGTTTTTTAAATAATTTATAACAATACTTTATATGCTTATTTGTACCTGCCGTACTGTTGAACAGAAATTAAGTCACCATATTCACATATCGAACCAAATCAGTGAACTTTTCATCTGAGGCTTCGAAAGCCAATGTCGATTCATTACAAACACAAGATATGTTCTTCCCAATATCTTCTCAGAATTTCTGGATGGTTGTATCGTAATGAAATTTACCGCAATGCAAAATAAATAGAGCGAATTGTCCAATATTATCACCTCCATACAAATATAGTATATAACGAAGTGTCAAATACTGTCATTGCAAAGCAAAGTAAATAAAGTCTACGACGAATGGTTGATATTACGTCAAGGTTTGAAGATTGCGTCGTTAAATGGGTAGAGCGCTGAGTTGCTGGATGGTGGAGTTTGGGATTTTTTTATCATACCTCAACACCCTGGTTGACTCCCGGTCCTAACCAACATGCTATGTATGTGAACAGGGATTAACATTGAGTCAAACTGTCCGGAGCCATATACTGGTCTCATCTCCTCCTCCTATCATCGAGGTCTAGTAATTATGAAACATGTATGCAGATTGCACCCACGTCCCCGATGTAAGGACGTGCGCGAGACTCATGTGAAATCAGGTTTAAAAGATCTCATCTTAAAAGAATGTCATGAAATATTATCCACATTTTGACGCAAATAGAAGTGAGGGTATTGGGGAAAAGAGAGTAGACTTTATCAAAAAAGATTTACCTTCACACAATATTTTAAGGATTTTGTTGTTGATTATTATTTTACGAAACTGTTTTCATTTATTCTTAAATTACAAATAATCAGTAATTGCGGAGCTCTACCCTCTGTGAACGTCAGGGGTAGCATCAAGGGCCGTCGTAGGACTTGACGTCACTGTTTTAAATGCCATTGACTGAAAAATCAATTACTTTTTGCTTCTAAATGGAATATGATTCAAGTTCAAGAATCTACAATCTTTGTGTAAAGAGTGAAAATGTTCACATTAGTAATTTTTTTTTATAATATTTTAAAATATTGTCAGTTCTTGTGTATAATAACGTATTAACGAAACATCTTTGTTCCCTAGATTTCACACGTGACGTCACCAGCAATCGACCTTCTGTATTTCTTCTACACGAGTGTCAGCGAGGACGTTTTTGAACATCACCAACAATTGTTGCTGAGAGAGTATCACAATGTCCTGTTAGAAATATTGGATTTATTGGGTATCCCAGGACCATCTTTCAAAGAACTGATGGAGGATATTAATGCTCACGGATCTTACGCGCTATTTGGTGCCCTTGGCGTGTGGCCTATGGCAAGAGCTGAAAGTGCTCTGGATATTAATGCACAATTTAGCGGAGATTCAAGCAAAGGTACTTTTATGTACGAAACACAGCAAGCAAAAACATGGTTGCAACGTGTGCTACCGGATTTCAAAAGTAAAGGATGGTTGGATATTCCGGAAAACTTTTGAAGAGTCTTTATATTAATCTGTGACAGAGTTTAAATAAGTCGTCAGGAATTCTGATTAATTTTATTGGACATACTGATCCTAAAATTGAATACAAACTATGAGTATTTAATATCTCGATCAAACATCGTTTTAAATTCTATCTTCTTCAAAAACAAATTTCTAGGATTATTTTACATCTAACACGTTATTTTATTTGTCTTATATTATTATTAACTTTTCTTTTTTTCTCTTTTTTCATATGTTACGAAATGTTTAAGTGAATTTATATTCAGTATGTAGAATGCACGATAAAAATATTTAATTTGTATTCATACAGCACATTACATTAATACAATATGTTAAGTATAAATCAAATGCTACTGAAATAGTATAGAGTGTTATCTGAATAAAAAGAGTGTACATTTGATATCAGAGTTAATAAAATAAATAAATAAAACCAACTAATGTAATTCATCTTGTAATCCAATCTCTTATACAACGACTTTATCATAAACAACGATTGTAAAATTTGAAGACAATAGAGGAATGACATGCATGTTAAGTGATTTCTTGCAATATACTGATTCTACAGCCTCTGTTTTAAGACATTTCCTCAGGTCAATGTCATACAAACCAATGCTACAGTGTATCGATATTTTTTGTCGTGGCAATTTTTGACACATTAATTCTTTATTGAAATCGTGGACGCCTAAATTCTATTAACATGGGAATTTTGAAAGATACATCATATTTTGTATTTTTATAATTTCGTTTTAATTCGACATTTTCCAGGCAAAGTGAATAATACCAGCAACTTATACCAAAATAATTCGCGCTGATAATTTGCCAGTACTTTGTGAATTTCGAATGCGGAGTAGAGAAGCCGGATATGAAACGACAGGCGTCGCACGCGAGAATTTTCTTCCCATTGTACAGTTCGCAATGTCAGACCAGAACTCTTGGAGTTAGGTTATGTAATGTTTAGTGTCGGATATGTGAATACTTTTCCTGCCCATTGTCTTGACTGTTTCAAGAACTCAGTCCGTCTAAATTTCGCTGAAACAAACATTTAAAATAAAATGTCGGAGACAATATAAAAAATAATGGATATTTCAAACACATTTCCTGATATTTGGAACTCGACAGAAATAACAAAGAAACCTCGTTAAATACTTTTTAAAACAGTTTTTGGGAAATATATGACTAAGGCCGGATTTCACCAAATGACGTCTAAACCGAGTTCAGCTGAACCAAGTTCTGAGTTGACTGGAGTTCTTAATCTCGATCAGACATCTGTTCCCACCGGGTAAGATCGAGAGGAAGGTGATCTGAGATCAGTAGAACCGAGTTCAATGGCGAGCAATAGTTGGCAACGTTGTTTATGCACAAATTTATGAGGCCTTATCGAGCAACGACAATCAAANAGAAATAACAAAGAAACCTCGTTAAATACTTTTTAAAACAGTTTTTGGGAAATATATGACTAAGGCCGGATTTCACCAAATGACGTCTGAACCGAGTTCAGCTGAACCAAGTTCTGAGTTGACTGTGCACTAAATTGTAACAAATCTTAGTCAATAATTAGATTAGTCAATTTTCATGAAGATTCATGTTCTGGATAAATGTGTCCAACTGCATTCGTGGTAATTGTGTGCTTTGACGCAATTTTCGTTGTTTCGAAACTTATCCAAATACTGAAATTGAGAGTTTTGTTAATGAATATTATCAATTCTTAAGAAATAGGTAGTCCATGCACTGTTGATGTTGATGGAACTATACGGAAAGTTATCGTAGGTCTATTTTGGTGTATCATTTGAAAAATCATGCAACCTCCAAACAGCAGAGTAGTTTGTGAGATGCGTTTCCAAAAAAAAAAAAATTTTTACAGTAGACACCATTAGATTTCAAAATTAATCTATTTGGTGCACCCTTAAAAAATTTGCAAAAAAAGGCTGTCCTTAATATTTCATTCGATTATCATTTTATAAATACATAAAGTAGGTTTTCAGTTTGCTGTTAGTACTTAAAAAATACCTACACAATCCAACAAAATTACCCGAGTTACTAAAGTTTTCGGTCAACATATCAAGAAAGCATTAGTTTCTGTTCCCCTTAATATCAGTTCAACCGCGCTGATCTCCGGAAATCGGCCAGTCAACTTTTGAACGGCAGTCAACGCTAAACTCGTTCACAGGATCGACGGTGAAAACCGAAACACTGTTAATCCGAGGTTAAACCCACTTCCCATTTAGCATATTCATAAATCCATATTCATAAAGAAACATGGAAAGATGTTTACAATTGCCAAAACACCGACGACAAATTCAATGTATTTATTTCAATAGTCCTAAAACATTACAACTTTAGCTTTCCCATAAAACAAGNCACCGACGACAAATTCAATGTATTTATCTCAATATTCCTAAAACATTACAACTCTAGCTTTCCCATAAAACGCAAGTTAATTAACACAAAGAAATACAATAGATGGATCACCCAAGGGATAAGAATTTCTTCAAAAAACAAACGCCGTTTATATTATCTTTCAAAAAGCTATAACCAACCACACGAATTCCATAATTATTTTCGTAAATATAAGACTATTCTTCAAAAAGTAGTCTATGCAGCTAAAGTTATGGAAAACGACAGGCATATACTAAAATCGAACAACCGGATGAAAGCCATGTGGAATATTGTTAACAATTACACGTCAACTTCTGAAAATCGCGAAGAAAATGTTTCTTTACTAAACGATGGCAAAATCGTTTCAAATCCTCAGGACATCGCACGTTTGTTTAATTCTTACTTCTCAAAAGTTGGTAAAATAACGAACTCAATATATCCAAATCAATGTCCTCCAATTATATCCACCCACATACCCAATTCTATGTTCACTTCCGAAACTAACGCCAGTGAAGTCATGGGAATCATCAGCTCCTTAAAAAACAAATTTTCACGAGGCATAGATGATATACCTGAGTTTATTGTTAAATCTTCGTCCCACGCTATATTAAATCCACTCGTAAATATTTTTAATAGTTCTTTATCGGAAGGGGTGTTTCCCAACATATTTAAGAGAGCTAAAGTGAAACCATTACACAAGAAAGGAAACAAACTTAATGTTGGAAATTACCGACCAATATCTCAACTACCCACTTTCTCAAAAATCCTAGAAAAATTGTTCTATAAGCGTCTTCTAGATTTTTTATCAAAATATAACATTCTCTCTGACGATCAACACGGTTTTAGGAAATCCTTTTCCACTACAAGCGCCATATTTTCCTTCTTAAACGATGTTACCACATCTCTAGACAGTGGAGAAAATCCTCAGGGTGTTTTTCTTGACTTATCCAAAGCATTCGATGTCATCGATCACGGAATTCTCCTTACCAAATTGCATTCTTTAGGCATTCGTGGACTTCCACATCAATGGCTAACTTCTTATTTAAAAGATAGATATCAACAAGTAGAAATATCCTATACTAAAAATAAAATACTTGAGCGTTGTCTTTCAGAAACAAAGCCACTTACTTGCGGAGTACCCCAAGGATCAATTCTCGGCCCTATACTCTTTTTATTGTATGTGAACGACATGTCATCATCCACATCAGATTGCAAAATGGTTCTTTTTGCTGATGACACTAATTTACTATGTAAACACGCCAATGCTCAAAAAGTTTTGTCTAACCTTTCGACTTGGTTCCATGCAAATCGTCTCATTGTAAACACTGACAAAACAGTGTCTATGTCATTTCACAATAGTATCACAAAATCTTTACCCCAGGTTTCTCTTTCTTTAAACGGAACACAATTAAAAACTGTTACAAATACAAAATTCTTAGGTCTCCATATTCAAGACAACCTCAAATGGAATTGTCACATTGACAATCTTAATTCCCAATTAAGCAAATTGTGTTACGCATTCCGAATCTTAGTTAACGCAGTTAGTCCACGTATTTCCCGTTGCGTATATTTTGCAAACGTTTACTCCCATTTACGTTACGGCATTACCTTCTGGGGTAATTCCGGTCAGAGTATTCAAACTTTCAGAATTCAGAAGAGGATAGTTCGGATAATTTGTAAATCTCACCCCCGAAACTCTTGTAAACCTTTATTCAAGGAATTAAATATCTTAACACTTCCCTGCATTTATATTTATGAAACAGTCGTGTTTGTTAAGACCGAATTACTGAAGTGCCACCCTTGCTTTATACGAAACAGTCTCGTTCACGAACACTATACACGCAATAGTAGTAATATTCATCGCCCTAGAGTGTCAACCACTCTTTGCCAAAAAGGACCTTATCATTCGGGAATCGTTCTATATAATTCCCTGCCCAAGAATATAAAAGACATTATGAAATTGAATATCTTCAAATCCGCGGTTAAAAACTACCTCCTGCACCAGTGCTTCTACACTGTAAAAGAATTTATTGATTTTAATAAAAGTTAAATTCGTCTTGTACTTTATCACGCCATTGCTGTAGCACTTTTTAAATAACTTATAACAATTTCAAAAACTATTTTCTTGCATGGTTGTGTTGCCGTATGGCTCATATTAATTTAGTTTTATGTGTATTCAACATTGGCACGGTTGTGTACATTAATTTTGTAGCCCCATCCTGGCAGGGATTTTCTCCGTTTTTCCTTCTGGTAGAGGCGGATTTATCATACAGGTTCTGTAGGCTTTGTCTAGGGGCGTGTTTATTGTAACAATAAATCGTGAATTTAGTGTTATTTCAATTCTTATGATTTTTAAACATTATACTCAGAATAATCTATAGTTCGATAATAAGTTGTACATACAGGAAAATTTTTACATAGAATCCTTATCTTTACTTTCCATCTTATCTAGGAATGTTGCTGAAATTTTTGAATCCACCTCTGCCTTAGGGCCCTTGACCGGAATTGATGGAATGGTCCCTTGCTTGCTTCCGGAGAGTAAATTAGTTTATTGTCCTCCACGTGGTCATACGCAGTTTGTACTGTTCGTAAAAAAAAATTATTTATTATTCGTACGGTGTAGACGACCAATAAAAAAGAATTTTGGGAAAATCCACCTGTAAGGAGGTGAAATGAGATTGGAAGTTTTATGTAGTACCCAGAGTAATTTTAACCAAAGTTGGTATACAAACTCCATACTGCGGACTATCTGACAACAAGATCTGTGAGAGTAACACATCCCTGGCTCTTCTAGGGAGGGACTGTGAAATGGGTAACAAGCAAAAGGAATTTAAATATCCGATAGTAGGTTCGAAAACATTGTTTACGGGGACGTTGAGATGAAAAGGGACGCCCCCGATGCTTCGTACGTTAGGTGAGTCCACGTAGGAAAGCATCCCTGAGGTAGAGATGGGAACGTGAAATTGGGAAAAAATTTAAAAAAACATCGATATTGGTGTAAAATACATCATTCTTTAATATTTTAAACCGATATGAGGATTTACCTCGCCTTTAGAAGGGGATGACATGTCAAGAAAAACGAAAATAAAATATTAGTGTAAAGAACATAGTATTCGCGACCGCTGAAATCAGTAGTGACATTCCCAAAGACGCCAAAATCCAAAATCAGACCGTATAAACAGGCAGCATCCTTAGGGAAGGGGATGCCACAAAAAATTACCACTGACGAGTTCATGATTTGCGGCGTCGCTGCGTTGATAGTGAAATCCCGATATCGTGTAAAACTAACTTTAGCCCTCATGAAAGACAGATATCAATAGCACCCCTTGGAGGGAGGTGGGATGGAAATAGGTTCACTCGTATCCACAAGAATAATTGAAAACGATTTTTAAAATATAGGAAAATGACAAATGCATTGGACCAATAATTTCATGGTTGATGAGATGTTTGAACTACCAATCCCGTTAAGTTCAAGAGTAGTTCACATAGGGACACAGTATTCTTACAACTGAGAGCGGGAAGGGCGAGACGTAAAAATAAAGTAAAAAAATAGATATTAGTGCCGAAAACATTCCGAGATGAATAACAGTATTTCCCATGACACTATGTACTCTTCAGATTACATGAAACGCACGACACCTCTAGAGGTGGGTATTAAAAAAGAGAAACACAAAAATTGCATTGTGGAAATAAGGTATTGAGGATACACGCAAATTCTATCAAACCACCAATGAATAAAATTCTTGCTGGATATCAATGGGAAGGTGAGACACATTCAAGATGCAGATATATTACATAATTCACGTCAGGTAAGTCGCTGTGACTCAGCTAGAATTGACATAGTTCTTGCTTGCGTCTGAAGCGTGACTGGCAGAAAAAGTGGCGATGGTCGACGGTGACGTTTCTTTGGAGACGAGTTCCAAGGTGACACTGGAGGCCATTTCAATAGTGCAGGAAGAAGGTTGATTAAAAACATAAATTCGCATAGAGATGAAACTCTGTAAACTCATCATTTTAAATAAAATATCAAAAGTCCCCATCGAACCCACTTGTGCGCTATTCGAAAATATCTCTTCATCGATACCGTTTATCGTAAAATTAGCCATTACAAATTTTGTAGATCATGAACTTGCTTACGTAAAAGATTTGTATTCGTTTGTCTTAAGCATCATTTGCGAGCGGTTTAAAAAAACGATTAATACTGCGTTGCTCCCACTTGTTCAGTTACACGCATTCGGACTGACACTCCGCAAAATTAGTACGCACTTTTCTTTTATATTTGAGTTTCCAACTTTTATAGTAATTGAGTTGTAAATATTAAGCAGACTTTACTTTGCAATTAATTATTAATTACAAACTCTTTGGGCATTATAAATCGTCAACAGAAATGTCTTTTTCCGTTATTAATCTCAATTTATTTTGATTTCTTTCTTTCTAAGATCCCTGAAATTAAAATATTTATCTGTATCATAAAACAAGTTTCACATGACAACACAACCGGTATTCAAGATAGGAAATTTAATATTATACGCGGTAAATGAGCTTAGTCACACAATTGTAGTAGTGGCATTTCTACACAAACTTCGAAAGCAGTTATAAATTTGATTCTAATTTACCACATTTTAAGGTACGCAAAAACGTAGTTTAAAACAAATGTTGTCAGTCTTAATGAACCACCATTAAACAGAAGTAAATTCACATTGTAGAATTCGCCGCATAACAGAACAAGTTAATCCTAACTTATTCTACCCTTTTAAATGTAACTAGAAATTCACTGAATGTAAACTCCACGATATCTTATTCACAACCCAAGGCAATCCAGAGTATGGAAAAGGGTACCCTCAAAATAATAAAGATAATGAACACTGTCCTATATGCAACGAGAACACATTTTGAATAAGAACTAATTCTAACCACAATGTTTATGTTTTATCATTAGGTTGCACATGTGGCGTTTCCAGCTGTCAACATCCTGTATTGCTAAGTACAAGTGTCAGTGATATCAACGAATTATGAAGCATTGCTGCTACGTAAATATCATCTCTCTCTAACTGAAACACAAAATCACAAGGGTAACCAAGGTACATCTATTACAAACTCGTGGAAGATATGGACAACTGTGGTGAGTTGGAAGTCTTGAGTGCAATAGCAGTGTGGCCCATGACTCGAGCAGAAAAAGCACCGGATGTTGACGAACAAACTGTTGGGGATACAACAGGAAGATTGACCATGTTTGATAATGAACACAAGAAAGTCTTGATTCGGTATGTTTTGCAAGAGTATAAGAGAAGAGAATGGTAGAAGGATGGGTTGACGTTTTGATCCAGCGTTCCTTCATTCTCTGAACAACTCTTTACTCCATGGTACACTTCTTTAAGCAGGCGTATCTTCCTTAATGTCGTAACTTTGTAAATAATTTAAACAAAACTTTAATACAATTACGTTCCGTGATGAATTTGTAAAAATTGAAATAAATAGTTTGAAAACTATGGTTTTTGTCATATTATTCCTTTTATCTTCCCATGTGTCAATATATGTGATGTAAGCAAGTGTGATTCTTTTACTTCCTATAATGGAGTTATACAGGAAAGTAATATAACGTTATATAAAGTTATACGTTAAAGTAAATGTTCTGAGTGAATATCAGCGTATGGGTACGCAATTGGCCAGTGATGATTTGAGTGAATTTTGGGAGGAGATGTAATAACAATGTGAAGATACTTTAAAAGGTGTATGTGTATTGTTTACTTTGTTATATTTAATATCTTAAAAAAGACTGTTAGTGTTACAAAGGCATTTGAAAGGAGAAATATATAAAAATGAATAATTAAATACGCACACGATATAATAAACAAATAATTACATAATCATATTATTTACAATAGTTGGAATTTCATAGTATAATATCGTAATATATGGAATGTAAAAATTGCTAATAATTTGAACGACTATTGAAAAAATGTTCAACATGGAATACAGAAAAAATCGAAGGGGGTTAGGGAACACAAATAATACAAGAGAAAGAGATTGAATTGAAATCGAGTGAAAAGGGAATTGAAGCTTTAAAAAAGCAGTAAATGTTGAAATATTCAACATGCTTTAAAAAGTTATTTCTATAACTATTAATGTCCATTGTGAAATCAAATGAAATAAATAATTTAAAAAATGACCTTTGATGATTGAATTTTATTTTTATTTTTATTTTTTGTGAATAGCTTACTACGTTTCGACGTGAGTTTACTTGATCATCTGACGACGGAGTACATCAAAATCGAAGCGTAGTGAGCTCTTCACAAATTTTTTTAAAAAATTCGTTCATCAAAGGTCGTAAAGTTTTAATTATTTAAATGATTCAAGATCCTATATAGAAACTGAAAGATTTTATTCATTTTTGGGTCCCAAGTGTTGCAGAAATTGGTTTCGTAACGATTTACTTAGTGAGAAATATTAAGAAAATGGGAATGAGAAATAATAGAAGAATAATTATACAAGAAATAGGGAAAATCAACAGGGGAAAATAAAGGGAACAGAAAAAAGTTTGAAGGGTTGAATAGAAAAAATAGGGAGACAAAATGAAAAGATTGTTCACAAAAAGGATTATAGGACTGTTGTAGTGCATCCACGAAGATAACATAAGACATAGATATAAGGGTTTTTGAAAGTGTGGATAAAAAGAAAATACTCAAAAATCTACACAATGTAGTCTAAAAAAGGGTCGATAAATGAAGTCTTCAACATATATTGATTTTTGTAAGGTATAAGGCGGAATAAAAAAGGATATTAAGGAAACAGATGGAGCATTACAAATGGGAATAAATAAAACTTACACAGAAACAATAAACCAACTACTAATGGAAATGAAACAGGAATAATAGCATCTAATTTGAGAGAGAAAATGAATTTAAAAGAATTTGTAAATAAACGATTAAGAAATGAAACTATTGGGAAAAATGGTACGCACATATCACATGGAGAGAAGTTACGATAAATCAAGGCGACAATACGAAAACTTCAGATATGATGATCTAACAGGAAGAAATGACATTGTAGTGGATTGAGTATTAAAGGAAGTGGAGAAGTAGATAATGAAGATAATGAATAATATACCAAAGGGATAAAGACAAAGGAGATAAATGGCTTTCCGAGCATTGGAGATAAGAATAAATTGAAAATACAAATAAACTGACTGATGATAAAAATACTAAGAAAGTAGTTTGCATAAGGAGACCTAAATGAAGGTTCCAAGTAAAACAAAACAAGAATTCATTGATAACGTGGTGAAAATGAATTTAAATGAAGATAATCAAGATGAGTTTAGGAATGAAAAGGACTGGTATATAAATAGATGAATCTTGACCAACTTCCAATTTCAAATACTTCATTGAAGTACGAGAGAAATTATTCAAAGAGGCATGCCAATCAGTGGGTTTAGAAGTTTCAACGTGAAAGAGCGTCTTAAGCCTATTCATTGCTCTAAATGAAAAGATTCGATCCTTTTGCTGCAGCATGTCGTGATGTGCTCACTGGGGGTTGGATAATCATATTTACACATAATATAAGATAACAAAAATTAAAAAGGTACCATAGCACTTCGGATCGCAAGTGTGAAAAATTTGTATTTGTTATCTTTCTCCATTTTATTAATATTCCTTCCGGTCTGTGGGTTCTCATATTGTGAATCTGGATGTTGCTCAGCAAAATGAATGTCCTGATGTCACATATAAAAATCCAGGAATAACGTATATGTTTCCCAATTACAACAATAAATTTTTAAAGTAATATCACAAAACATGTATTTACATTAAATAAGTTTTTTCTTCTCGAGTCATTTCATATTTTTAATTCCTGCATAACAGATCAAATACATTTTACAGAAAGGAGCTGACCACACATATCTTGCGAAGTTATAATGAAATGGACACACTAAGATAACGTACTAGAAACAAATAGTATTATTAAAATACCAAACTTGAAACTGCATACCTTATATGTGTTTTATATAAATAAAAAATTGGATGCACATGAAGATAATTCATACAACGTTTGCTTTTGCAGCATTATGATGTTACTTATGATGTTTCAGGAGACTGGAATGTGCAGTATATCGTCTCGAGACAATTATATCCTTCATGGAGCTATCTTCTGACGGACCAGAAATGACGCATACTGGACTTCGGTTTTATAGCGATTCAGAAGATAATATTGAAAGATAAACAAAAACGCAATGGGAAATTCAGTGCAGTGAATTTCAGCATATTTTAATTCTTTAAGAGACCAAGAATGATTTTAGGCTTCCTTGTTTTTTACTAGTAGGACAAAAAATGCTTTACACGTTAATCGACGAAAAGCATACTTTCAAGTTTTTAATATAGCAACTGCAAATACAAGCATACTACACTTACACACAAATTCGTATAAAATCAGCTAACAAATATGTACAAAATATCGTAATTTAAACCATGATTGTTATTTCGATCAGACCAAATTTGCCATTATTGGGTCTACTACCATCGAGACGAGTTTAATTCGTCCCAAACTTCACAACAGCAACAAGAAATGTTATATAAAAATTTTGTCTTTTTCTGAATATTTATTATCTATTATTATTGAATACGAGACTCGCAAAGTGAATTGATTCAATTTTGTGCCTAAGTGTAGGTTGCGGTATAAAGCCCTTAATAATCGCAAAAACCTATCAAAAGTTGCATGTTTGCGTAGGTATGAGGGAAAAATATGATGTATTTTGTCTAGGCGAATATCACGCGAGCCGAGAAGTTTTCAAAATTGCCACTCGCTGCGCTACGGTTCGACCCCACGACACACTCTGTTGGACAAAAATCAATCTACAACTATGTGGGATTCCCCCACGTATGTGGTTTAATACAGGCCTGTGTTAGCGACGCACTCAAGTCAGTCGGTGTATACTCGCTCGCCGCTATTATCAATCTTTATGCGAGCGATTTCTTTCAAGATATTGATCGACCGATCTATCAAGTCTTTACATGAGTCTGAATTAATTATTCATTTCATCTTGAGTATCCGGTAAGTAAATTGATTCTAAATATATTTTCCATTAAAATCTCTGAAAATATCTTATAGATCATTTGAAGTTTTACAGAATCGTAAAACCTAGTGAACCATAATTTCGACTCAAACAGTAAAACGCAACAAGTATTTTTAAAGAATTTTATATTTTTCCTTCATGTTCGTTTAGTAAATGTATTATATTATTCATTAAAAATCTATTAGTGCATTCTCCACAGTAAAGTTGAGTCCTACAAACTTAGTTGTAATATATGACATTCTAGCGTAAAAGGTATTGTAAGAATATTGATACTCTTCAGAGTGTCTCTTAAATACGTCAATTTACTACAAAATTGATATAAACGGTTGCATCTTTTCTCGGTTGAAGGGATTCTAATTCTTGACGTCACTAACGGGTTATATACGGCCTCACAAAGCAAATAAATTAACCGAGATTTATTTTTCCAAACTGACGCGATTTCTTTCCTTTTTCTTGTGCAGAAATTAATTTGAGTGAAAATATTTATACCCAACCACGGGCTTATTCTTATCTAAACGTTGTATCTAATTCGTTGTATTGATTGAACACCAATCATTGAGTACTCATCCTCCAAAGTCGAGGAATTTAACGAAGAATCCCTTCTAGAAAAACACAAACCATAAAACATACTTTCATCTCCAAGGAAAAATTCATACTCTCTCAAATGTTCTTGAATCCGTGGTGCAACAAAGGTCAAGTTATACATTATAAATATGGAAATAAATGCATTCATTTATATATGAATGGTGGTTAGTTATATATTATAAATTCCAAACATAGTTAGTGCAGCTATTTTGCAAAGTTATAACGACAAAGCAAATTCACAGAATAAAATAAAAATTGATAGTTTTCCAAGAAAAAAATGTATTGATAAGATATATGAATATTATGATGTACTGATAAGATAGCTAATCCTTATTACTTTTAAAAATTCCTTCAGCGTAAACTCATTATAGATAGCGCTTCTTAATAACATTAATAGTTTGGGAGAATATTTTTAAGATTCATAGAAAATTAAACAATTATTTTGCTGTTTAACTGGTCCATTAATCAATAACAAAGCAAAACTTTGAAAATTGGAAAGATCACGAGAATTGTTTTTTTTTTTTACTAATTTCAACAATTTCTCAATACATGCGTGTAAATTACATTTATTACTTTCTGGCAATACGCGTATTGCCAGAAAGTAATAAGTGCAACCCTTCAATTCTAATGTGTTGGGTTGAGTTAAAGAAGTATGATCAAACGGTAATTTTTTTCTAAGAGTAACCTTTATTCCAGTTTTTACAATACAATTTATAATTTTTCGAGAAATTAAGAGAAATGAATTTTTCTCCAAGGCAAAGTCTGTTTGGAGATATTTTTATACTTTCTAGAATAATAAAAATAGCAGCAACATACGGAACATAGACATTACAGTTTTGTTTAACAAAAATATAAATTCGTGTCCCTAAATGAACTCTCATCTTCTAGTATACAATTTTAAAAATAATTGCTCATTAATATAATTTCTCAGGTTTTGAGTCTACATCTGACAAAACTATTTGAATTGGCCTAACTCAATTTAAATAGTCTTTGAAAATAAAACAAAGAAGTATACACAGCACACTGCATACACACATTTCCATATTCACATATTCATGAACACACATATTCATATATTATTTACACACATATTCATATATTATATACACATTTTCCTATACGTAAAAATATTTATACTTAAAAATAATTATCAATATCAAGTTTTAATAATAAAACTTTTTTTTTGCCAGTTATAATTATTTCATACATTAATTTGAAATAATAAATTTTCAATATTATCTGTTGTAAAAAGCCATTTTATCCATATTATCTGTTGTAAATATCCATCAAAAAAATTTAATGAATTTTGAGCTTTAATTTCTGGAGCTAACATATTATACATTTTTGGTGCTAAAAATGAAAATGTTTCGGTAAAAAAAGTATTTGATGGTTTTGGCACAAATAAATCTTCTGCATTTCGCAATTTCAACTTATATTCAATTATATATTTATTATTTTCTCATCTTATGTAAAACACTTTTCTCACATTATATACATGTACCTGAGAGGCAAAATTTTCAGTTTTACGAATAAAGGATATACTGATTCAGTGTTTTTCATATTCATTATTATTCTTATAAAATGTTTCTGTGAGGAAATTATTGGTTTCAAATTTGAGATATATGCTCCCCCACCCCAACACTAAATTTCATAATCTAATCTACTATGAACTAAAGAAAAATATAGCATCCTTAAGAAATCATTATCGGGCACATTTCTCAAAACGTGAAAGATTCTAACAACATTATAAATGTTTCCATTTTGACATATGTGTGTTCCAATTTAATTCCTTGTCTAACCACAACCCCAAATGTTTAAGATATTTCTCCCCCATTACTAACCCATATTCTGTATCACACTCATCATTACTTCTTATGCAATCTAAGCATTTATAAATAATTTTATTCTTCAGATTTATATTTCCCATTAACACATAGACATCTCCTAAATTGCGGTGAACCTCACCGCCAGGTAACAGATTAAGTAATTTGAATGAAGATGGAAGACGGGCCCGAGAGGCGAACGGGATGGCGCAGTTGGTAAGCGCATGAGCGCGCTAAGCTGAAATCCCGAGTTCGAATCTCAGTTTCGTCTCCCATTTTCATTCAACATAATTAATTTCCCCTTACGCTAAAGTTTATATATTTTGTTTTTTCAGGACTCAGAATCATTATATTTTCTGAAAACCACCATTTTACCACCCACAAATTTAAGTTTATTTTTACCTCAATATCTTGACATGAATCCTCAACATAGTACAGAGCAGTTCGTCAGCAAACGAAGTTACGTTTATATAAAGTTTTCCATTACACAGATCATTTATATATATTAAAAATAATGTTGCTCCTAAAACTGACCCTTTGGGTACTCCATACTTTATTTCACCAAATTGGCTAACTGTATCATTAACTCTAACACACTGTTTCCTCCATGTTAAGTAACTTTTAAACCAATTATATACAATCCCTCTTATTCAGCAATCATATAAGTTGTTAAGAAGTATTGCGTGATGAACTGTATCAAAGGCTTTAGTAATATCTAAAAATATTCCTGTAACCCTTTTCCCATTGTTCGTTCCATTAGATCTCTATCCATGAATTCAAGTAAAGCTGTCTCTGCACCCGTTCCCTGTCTGAACCCAAACTGATTTTCACTGAAAAAATTTGTATCTGCGAAGAATTTTAATAATTATTGTTTCACAATTTTCTCAAATATTATTCAAATGTAAACAATAAAGATATTGGTCTATAATTACTACAAGAAGTTTTAGAACCCTTTTTATATATTGGTATAACTACAGCTTCTTTCAATTTTTCTGGGAATTCACCCTTTTCAAAATTTAAACTTATAATATAAAGGAAAACACTAGATATCGTATTATGAATTTCTTTTACACATGTTGTACCAAAACCATCAACCCCTGGTGAAATACCTGACTTTAAGGAATTAATAGCAATAATAAGATCACTCTCTTTTGCAGGGTTCAAAAACATTGACTGAGAATATAGCTTTTTTAAAACAATTTTTATATTCCATAGATTAAAAATAACTTGGTTTCTTTGTGTTTTTACCCACTTCCCCAGCAATTGACAAAAATTAATTATTAAATTCATTAGCAACCATTTCAGGGTACTGTACTGTCTTACTACTTACTTCTTATAGTCATTGCATATCTTCTGGCCTGTTACGTCCTTAATAATACTCCATGCTTTTATAGTGTTACCGTTATAATTTCTGAAAAGTTCAGAATAATAATAATTTTTCAAAGTACTTATAACATTTTGTAATTTATTTCGATAATCTCTTACTTGATTTCTTATTTCATCGTCATGAGGAAATTTCTTCAATGTCTTTAATAGGTTATTCCTAATTGTAATACGTTTACATGTATCTAAATTGATCCAAGGTTTCAATCTAACCATACTTGACTTTTTGCTCTTTATGACATTCCTAGAATTCAGCAATATATAATTTAATATTTCGTAAAAGACATGAAAAGCATTCGAGGCATTCTTTTGCTTGTAACCATTGCTCCAGTCCGCTAAATCAGCAACCATGATTGATTGATTACGATCAATCAGCTGCTCATGATTGATGCTATAATAATACTGCACCATCTTGACCGAGACAGACGGTTCAAGATAGGTATCTACTCGTATAAACACAGCCGTCATATGGTGATCCGCTCCTTTTTATTAAAAATTTTCACAAGAAGATGGTCAATACAAGTTTTTCGAATTTTCAGTGACTCTAGTTGGATTATTAATTAGTGATTCAATTCCATTGCAAGTCAAATTAAATTTATACTCATCAATCATAGAACTAGTATCTAAAATATTAATATTCATGTCTCCCATTATTATAATATTTTTACATGACTTAATACTAGGTTCTCCTATTATATTTAGGTTCTCCTAAATATAATTTCAGTTCATCAACAAACATAGTACTAAGATGTTGATACCTTCTATAAATAGCCATTTAATTAAATTGATAACCCAATAATTTTACAGTGAGCATTATTACATTAGCTGATTTGAAATGTTATGGCATTGACTCAATTACATTAATACTGCCATGTACAAAGATTGCTATTCCCCCGGTTTTATATTATTCATTCGGTTTAACATGTAGATAATAATTTGGAATTTGATATAATTGTATCTCATTATCTTTGATCCAGATTTCTGAGAATACTATTATTTTAAGTAATTACGATAAAACGGACAACTCAACCAAGAACAAATCAAAGTTTGCCCTCGTACTTCTAACATTTTGGTGTACAATAGCTATACCAACACTTTGACTTAAAAAATCAATACTTTTCTTATCATCCATTTAAGTTTGGTTAATTATACTACTCTAACATCTACTAAATTATATTAAATAATAACAAATTAAGAAAACATACCAATTACGATAAATTTTAAATACCTAATTTTTTGTAAGGTCAGTCTGGCATTTTACAATTGTGACTGGTCCATTATCTTTTTTCCTTAGGAATATTTTCCCACCACGCACCCATAGTCATTTGTAACCCTGCTTCCTCTTCTCCTCCCTCGCCATTGCCAGCATTCTTCTCCTAGCAAGGGTTAGTGACTCGTTCACATATATTGGATTGTCCGGTGAAAGGTTCAGGTGTCTGGTCGAGAAGTCCCTCTTAACTCTTCTCTTGGTCAGCACATCAATCGCATCCATTCTTCTTACAAATTTTACAATGATGCCGGGGGGTCTCTGGAATTAGGTTTTTTCTCCAGGGTGTGACAAGCATCTATCATGGAGTCCTGAATATCCATACCCAAGGCCTTGCCCACATCCTTAACTGTTTGGACCACATCATTATTCTTAACTGGAATTCCCAGTATTTCTACATAGTTCCTCCTAGAGTACTGCTCTGCCTCGTCTAGCCTATCCTCCAAAAGCAGTATCTTATCTTTTAATACTTTATATTCAGCAGTTATACAATCAATCTTCTCTAAATACTATATAGCTTTCTCAGTCTGTTCCTTCAGTACAGCCGTAGTTTCATTCATTTTTGCATTAATAACCTTATATGATTTATTGAACTCTCCAGCAGAATTTTTACATTCACTTGCTAACTCTTGTATAGCCTTCATAACATCATCTAAGGTTAGCTAACCTTCAGCAGCCTCTGCTTCAAACGACATACTTCACTACAAGGCTCATATCTCCACTGTAAACCAGCACTCGATAAATGTTCAATATCAGCTTTACTTAAAACAGTTTCCGTGGAATCGTTTCCACAATCAATGCAGAAAGTTTTAAGCTGTTTAACAGTAAATGTTTTGTTGCATACTCCTCACAACGACATTTTAGGTTACGCTATAGATTATGATGAGTAGACACTTTACAATAGTAACTATTGCCAAATCACTGCTATTATAAGTTGTAACTATCGCATATATCCACAGATATAGACTCATATTAACATGTACACTTAAATAAAGGACACTAATTGGTATAGAAAGTACATAATAATGATTTTAACAGGGAGCTCACACTCGATACTTCTGCACTGTCTGATAGCTGCGAGATCCATTCGTATTAACTGTGAGGGCTTATTAACTGTGAATACTTTATGAAATAATAACTGATCGATTTCGAGAATTCCTATGCGCGGGAAAACAAAATCAAGTTTTAATTCAATACTCTGTAACTACAAGAGACAGAATTATTCAATCCATAAGAGATATCTTCATTACGCATTCAAAAGATGAAATATACGCAGTAAATCAGATGAAAATGGTGTGATATTATCGTTCAGTGATAGTTATTGGACGACACCAATCGTAAAACTACATTATATTTCGCAATAGAATGTTACATGTTATCAACGTTTCGTTCATCCTCTTTTTCCGCCATTTCATAGAGTGGTAATTTTTCACAGAGGGCTAATTAGCTTGCTTCCTACTCCGTTGCTTCTTTCGCCGATAAAATTAGCGTTGATTATACGTGTTTCATGCAATGGATGCTGACGGCTGCGAAATATCTCATAATTAATTTACCACACACATTAATTTTGTGTGAAATGTGAATGAAAAAAAAACTTCGATAGCAATTACTGTTAAACGAAAATTTTACTTTCATTTTTATTTCTCGCCACAATCTTGAAATAAAGTCAAATTTATAACATACTCCGCGGTGTATGTTGCATTACTTTTTTGGTGGCATGTAAATGATTACTTTAGTGCATATTTCATCCAGAAAATTAGTTCCAAGTTTGAGAAATAGTTTTTATAAACTTTTGTCTTAAGATAAACACAATGACCATGTTGATACCCACCGTAAATGCTAATTATGTTGGTATTACGTGTTCTCAGTACAACTATGAAAACCAATTCGGTTGCCGTTCCGGATTCAAATGCTCAAACGCAGGTAAAAAATGATATTCCTCTCAGTTGGGTAGATTTGAATTTGGTGCAAGAGGCACTCATCCGGGAATCATGTATAGTCCACGGAAGGTAAGTTTTCATCTCCAAGTTGACTAGAAAATGCCTCGAGAAAGTCAAGGGAAGATAGGTCATGCACAATAATATAGTAAAATCTCTAGTGATAGCAAATTATATTTTCATCTTTCTTACAGCCAAACTTGTGGACAGTCGCTCCCCTATAAAAGTCTGTTTTGAAAGTCCTATGATCATGATTTCTTTTTCATATTCATTTATTTGAACACAAACTGGCAAACCAATGAGACAACTTTAATGATATATTGGTGACAACTTTAGTCTTCCTGATTTTATTTCTTAAGTAGTTAATTCTTTATTAACATGAAATACTGACTTTCAACCACTCCATAAAGTTATGTTATCTAACTTGTAAATTCAATCGTACAATGGCGAAAGAGAAATTTTATTATTAATGTTTTACAGGTTTAATGTAATGTATATTCTTGTTTTAAAAGTATAAAAGTTCTTTCTTTCTTTCTCAAATTTTCTCACTGAATCATTAAAAAAATGCAAAATTACAGAACCTTAACTTTTTACTCTCTAAGTCATTAGAACTCGTCAGAGCGAAAAAGAGCACATGTAAAACATTTACTGAAGATATATTACTATAAGTAATTTTATCCTTCGTGTGAAATGACACATATGATTTACAGACGATTTTGAAATTCTCTTCCTGTATTGACCTGAAAGTATTGTCGGAAGATTCTTTCTATCAAACATTTCCACTGATTTCAAAAAATACGACTCCGCGGTGAAAATAATTCGTTTATGAGCTTCATTGTTTTTAAGGAAATGTACGTTAATGTAGTATCCCAAAACTGATTCATTTTTATTAATTTTATAATGTAAATCTCATTACTTGAATTCATGTTATCAAACGATTAATTTCAAATATTTCGTTAGCGATTTTTTATTTTATTTTGTTAATTATTAGAAGTAGCTAAATAAAAAGGAAAAATATTGTTTACGTTAAAACTTATTTGTTATTTAATGGACATAAGTCTCCTAATGTCAGTTTTCTCATGGTTTATTCATTAATCTACTAATAATAGGAAATTGAAACAATATGGACAGATATAAAATCTGATACTAAATTGCATACGAGGACCTACTTTTTACCATTGTTTGTGTCTGGATGACATAGTGGGAGAAACTGTGTTAATAAAAAAAACATTTCAAACTAAAATATTTTCATATGCGTTTCTTCTAAAAGTTACTCGAATAATTTCCAATTGGCTTTGTCATTCTAGGTTTAGAGATGATGCTAAAGTAGAAAAAGTAACTTTCTCACGCGCCATCAGCCCAGGAGAAAGCTATTGCAGCTCCATCTACCGAGTAACCGCTACACTCAAAGTTGGAACGCAACGAACTGTTCTCGTTAAGGTATTACCAGAGGATGATACAATGGCCAAAGCAATTTTCAAAGGAAAACACTTCGTCAGAGAAACTGAAATGATGGATCGCATAATTCCCGCCCTGCAGGTACTGGTGATGTAAGAATTTCTAACCTTTGTCTTTTTTTCCCCACTGAATTGACTTAAGTGATAATTTTACTATCTGGGGTGCGCGTGTAAAAAGTACTTGCAGAGAGGGTGATATTCATTAACTACAAATATTATTAACATATTTTTATTGGGGTTTTTCTCAAGTAAAACAGTTCCTTTTATATGTTCTAAGAACAGCTGGGACCCAATGCAAAGTACTGCCTCGCGGATCCCTTCTACCTACCAGGTATTTGGTACGGATGAACGCGTGCCCCCTCCCCTATTCCTTTCACGCCCCATTATTCTACAACCATTTCCAGGGAAATTCGAACTAATTACATACCTTATTTTCCGCCTTAAACTGAAAAATTCACGTCAAATATTTATGTTAACGATAACGTTTATAGTTAAAGAAATATCATTATTGAAATAACAAATTAACGTACAAATACAGGGTAAATAAATACACGCTAAGAGCATCGTCGCAACTTTGTGTCCCAGCGTCCTAGGAATATATGAGTATGTCGTAAATTGAAAACAAATCTTTACCCCTGTCCTCCCCACCCTTTGCGATAGTGACTCAACAGAAGATGAAAGAGCGGTCACATATTTGTCAGTTACGAACTGTAAGGTAGATTAATAGAATTATAATGCACGATTTTTACATTCCGATAAAGCGCGAGTAAAAATACCTTTCGACTATTGGCAGACCAATCGTAAAGGGTGAAAACTCTTTATTCTTAAAATACGTTTTTCCTTAAGTCGGGCCCATTGGACCCGGGTCCCAAAAAATTTTGCCCCCCCCCCTCACCCTGCTCGGTGAACCTGTCTGTCCTTACTTGGATAAAACACCCGGAGAAGTGTCGCTATGTATTGTGTACATCGGGTTTCCAACAAGTTATTTTCGCCAAGAAAAATTAATCATTTAAGAGTGTTATTGTTTTGAGTATGGAGTAGTTTTTTTGTTTGTATTTTGATCGTTGTATTATCAATATTAAGAAAAATATTGTGTACAATCAATTATTTATGACTATCCCAAACACCTTACTTTGAAAAAAACTTTCTTAAAGTAAACGATTGCACACTATAATTTTATCAGTATTGTTAGTTACCAATGCTTTGAGTCATTTTCTTTCCCTAATAATAATTTTTGTATTATTTGTTTCGCTTTCTTATTGTATTTTCTTTGTTTTCGGTAGGAGCTCATACTCCGTGCGTCTCCCGATAACATAGCGCCCTTCGCCGCTCGCTGTGTGCATCACGGCACTTCGCCCGCCCCCTTCATAATGCTGGAGGACCTGAAACCGCAGAGTTTCCGACTGGCAGAGCGTCAGCGTGGCCTGGGCCTACGCCATTGCTTGCTAGCATTGCGAACTCTGGCGCGCTTCCACGCCGCTTCGGTCGCGCTCCTCGCAAAGCAACCCAGCATCGTGGAAGCGCTCTCGAACCCAATGAAGATACAAGGAGCTCCGTTTGAGAGATTCATTTCAACGACGCAGCGATTGGCTGCTAGCGCGTGTAAGGAATGGCCAGGATTCCAGGAATACGGCGAAGCACTGGACACGTTCTGGCCAGTCGCACTAGAGAAGTTTGCTGAGTTATCTGATGCACGTCCTGGTCGTTTCAACGTTATCGTACATGGAGATTATTGGCTTAACAACATTATGTTCCTGTACGACAATCAGAATCTCACCGGTATAAGAATGGTTGATTTCCAGGTAATTTATCCAGCTTGTTAAGCACTAATACATATTACGAAATTTTTGCGCATACAGTTACGCGCATGTAGGAGAGAGAAGACGGGAGATGGCCAGGAATGGCGAGGGTAGGGGGGGGATCTCTCGCATGCATACCTCACCACTAGTCTACCGCGCATTTGTTGACGTCGCTTCAACAAATAATAATCGCACTATAGCCGAAAATGAGGATATACCTATACCTCATCCCAATCAATATCCCCCCCTCTTCAAAATTTGATTATTGTTAGTAAGCGTGATGCATTGAGACGCAGCTTTTCGGTTGATAGAGCCATTGACTTCTCTTTTTTATTGTAATACTTGCTGAATCGGAGCGACTAATTCGCACGAACAATACGAGATGAAAAATGTTAAGAGAGTGAATTAATACCATTTGTTGTATAAAAAAATATTATGAACATGTCAGGTGCTAGACAATCATGCAATTATTTACTTGTTCTACTCGTTTGTGATTTAAATTACTCAAATAATTATATCAACTTTGTACTCATCTATGAGTAATTGAGTAAAACGTCTGTTACACAACAATTAGGTAAACCAGTGCAATTTAGCCGCACGAATTAAATTGAATGAATCGTACATTCTGTACGATAATAAGAGCGTTTACTTTTGTGTAGCAAGACTATATAACGAGGGTGGATAATATAGCAAATACTACTATCCCCCATCTTCTAGTTGAGGGCAAGTTCCACTCGGTTTCATGATTATCATTAACAATGTAAACAAGACATCAGAAGAGTTATGAATAGTATATGATAATACACGATGGAACATTATGTAACTCACGCACAATTCCCTTCAAATATTGTTTATTACTTACAAGACTTGCGTTTGTTAGTATTCAAGAAGTCGATACACAGATTTCAAATAAACGAGTCAAGTAGTGTCTTATTTATTTAATTTTTAAATGCTGTTTTCTTTGAGAGGAAGAGATGAAAAATGAAATAGTGGGAACTCGTAGACGCCTCTTTTAATACTCTAAAATACGATCTATCATTTGTGTGATTTGCCCCATTCAGTTACGCAGAGAAGGTAAGAATAATCTAGGAGACTGCGTACTAGTGTACGAGTACATGTTGATATACATGAAATATGTCCTTTTCTTGACTACCGTGGTCTCGAGTAGAATACTGAATATTGTTTCTCGGAAAACAATTTTATATTTTGTTATATATTTTACATTTTGTTTCGTTATAGTTGTTTAGTAACTTTTCTTAATTGTTCTGTGATATTCGTAAAATGTCACACAGTTCTTGTTCCTGTCATTCGAGGTTTCGGTCAGATGGCAGATCATTACAAGCAGAAATTTACGGGTATATTTGACAGTTCGACAAAGCGCCTGAAGTTGGTCTTGAGATGACAAAACAAAACGCAAGGAAAGAGGTTTATAATTGCAACACGTACTCAGTGAAAACTACACGAAAACGCAATTGGTATACATTCACTCATGTTCATTCAATGCAATTTATGTTATTTATTTTAAAATAAAAAGCTAATATTTCTGTACCGAAATGCATGAAAAATTGCGTTTCCTCAACCAATATGTATTTTTCTCTAGTTTCTGGGGGTTAAAAGTTTTACGTTTACCTCCGTCCAAAATTCAAACTCTTCGCTGTCCAATTGGCGGTCCGCGGGTCATAAGCGACCGCGAAACCCTTTTCCTTTACGGTCCGCGATTTATAGCCACATTTTACACTAAATTTTTCATGAAACATTGGGGGGCACAGCTTTGTGTTATAAATCTATGCCGTCAGAAATGACAATGAAATTTCCACGTTTTGTCACGGTAACAAGTTTATTTGTTTCATAACATGTTTTCGACGTGGAAATTTCATTAATGTATTTACAAAATGGTAACTTTGACTCTTCCTATCTGAACGTCAGAAATGATATTTGACGTGCCACGTCCGGTGACAGGTAATGGAAAAATATGTTCGGAATTATCCCGTCATGAGTTACAATATGAAAACATTTCATCATCACCAATTATTTTATCATGAAAATCAAAATATCGCGAATCAAATAAGTATATACGAATAATAAATAAATACCATTAATTTTATTCTTCGGGGAACATTTCGCCAAAACTCATCTGGTGCCGGTCCGATCGATTGAAAGTGAACAGAAAACGGCACGCGGGCTAAGATGAAACGGACAGCACTGATGTGGTACTATGATATCCAATAAACTATATTTAATTAATAATGATATAATGTATTAATATGATATATATTAAATTATAAATGATGTCGTGGATATATTAAATGATATAATGAATAATTATATAAATGTTCGAAAATATCATGAATTGAATGATATACTTCTTTTTCATCATTAAGACATTTGTCAATACACGAATCAAGTCAGTCTTTGCTAACATTAATTATCTATCTCCACAGATCAGTCATGTTGCGTCACCTGCCATCGATCTGCTGTACTTCTTGAGCACTAGTCCCAGCGACGAAGTCTCGGAGCAATACGAAGACTTACTAATACGCGAATACCACGTGACACTGACGGAAACACTGGAATTACTGGGACAAAGAACGCTATCCTTCCAAGAATTACGTTGCGACATCGACACCCATGGTCTGTACGCGCTGTTCGGATGTCTAGGAGTCTTACCTCTGGTGCGAGCCGAGTTTTCAGCCGATCTCAGTAGCTCATTGTACGAATGTCCTGCGGTTCGACGCTGGCTTCAGCGTATGCTACCTAAATATAGGCGACGGGGTTGGCTCACAGTTCCACTACTTGGAAGAGCACCGGAGAATTAGAATAATTCACTTTAATCTTTCATCACAGTCAATTATCTACAGGTATTGTGCTTCCAAATACAACAGTATTTCACTGTGAATGACCACAAACGTAGCATTATTGTTTATCACATCGAAGTACAAGTTTAAGTACGAATAAATTCTTAAAGTAGTCCTTGTTGTTCATTCCATATGAAAATTAAAGAGCAATTTATTTAATCCAAAATAAGTATGATTCTGTTTCTTATTAGGAAGCATGAGACAATTTCATATAAATTAGAAGCACTTAATGGAATATTGGATTACACAATAAGCTCCATTTGAGAAGTTTGAGATATTAGACTACAACTAACAATAAACTATCTGGCATAAAATTTGTTTCTTAGGCCTGCTATTTGATTAAAATTTAAGGTAACTGAAATAATCAACTTTTATTGTAAAAAATCACATTTTTTACTGTTTAAAGGAAATTATATTTTATAAAGGAATTTATTAGTACATTTTTGTTGAATAAATGTCATATTTCTTTTGATTTTCATCTTAAATAACTATTCTTAAATATTACTAATAGTATGGGTGTACTTTCAACAGAAGAAATCGAATCCTTGATTTAAATGAATATAAATATTTTAAGTAGAAAAACTAGTAACTTCTATTAATATTTTCCATTCTGTACTTACTAACTTGCAGCACTCATACCTTCAGTGTACGTTCCTGAACTTTATGTTGTCATGATGAATTCTAGTTTGGTAAATTTAAATTATGTCTGGAGCATACCAGTATTGCAAAATAACATATATGAGTTTTTCTAGATATTCAAACAGTGATATAGTGGAAGTTCAGTATTCTACTGTTACGTTAGTTATTGCGTGCGCGTTTCACTATCAGACGGAAAAGAACGCTGGCTGTTTGCCGAGACCCTTCCGGAAACAGTCCCGACAGTTCAAGCTGCAAGACTATTTCGCACAGAAGTTATGGGAAAATTATCGCGCTCATGGAGATTTGTAATATTGTGTATAATGACGTGTATAGTTATCCTGAGTATAAAATTTAACACAAAAGAAACACAAATCCGGTAAAAAGAAATTCTACGGATAGAAAAATGAATGACCTTTAATAAAAATACTAAAAAGAGAAAGACACATTAAACCATTACTTTAAATTAATTCTATACCAATGAAGTTAAACTCATTGGGCTCATGAGAACCGGAGGGTAATTCTTGTTAGCTCGTGAAGAATTTCACCGGCGAAATAAATGTTTTCGCAATTACTCTAGTCAAATAATGAATTTATATGTCGCTATTTACTCCTTGTCGTACATCTCTTAGATTGAAACATTTTTTGCGTGATTCAGTCTCCGGCGCAGATGTTAAAGGATTTACTGAGAAACGAAGTATTATTCAAAATTTAATAAATTCATTCTAACAATAATATATAAATATTTATAACAATAATTAATTAATAACCAAAGTACAAACAGCTACAGGATAGCAACGAGCTACTTGACATAATATGCAAACTGAGTGATCTGCAGAGCTTTCTTCACTACGGCAACATATATAAGTCTAGGAACACCACCTTCTTCATTCGTATAAAGGGACGATTCCAAGAAACAGTAATTTTCAATTTCCAGGTAAATGAATGCTCTCCTATTTGTCTTAAGTATGTTTATTATGATCTGGGAAACCTGCCTTTGCTCAGAATCGAATTGTACACGTTACTCTCGAGTCAATTTTGTATTTACATTGTTTATCAATATTGTGCACATTATTGATCAATCAATGGCACTTTCATATTTTAGAGCTCAAAGAGAAAATTTAAGACGAACACAATCACTGATTTCTCGTCATTGTCATGCAATTTCTCAGGTGTGTTTAATTCGTAGTCACTAGAACATTTTGTACTGGTTAAATTATATATTTATTTACACATTATGTTTTGTTGGTATCAGTTCGAAATCGAAGACGTCGTTGAAGAATATCGACTCACACGATGGTTTGGAGTAAATATTGGAATCGAAAGTCTTGAAATTTCACGACGAAAGAAAGTTTATGTTATTGCTATGTGCTCGTGTCTGAATTTATTGCGTTCAGAGAAGTATGCTATGTATTTTTACCAAAGATGAGACCATATATTATACCGTAGATATATTTTACCGTGAAAAACTGCTGTTCTTCAAGTTTCTTCCCATTCAATAAAGCAGCGTCCGAAAACGAGGACAATCGCAAGAAATTCCTCATATTATAGCCAATATTTCGTAGGAGTCGTTTCATACGCAAACCAGTACGGCATACCGCATTTCTTAGAAGCAGAGTTGGATATTGGACTTCCATTATTGGATTCGAATTTTAAGTGATAAAATTAAATGCTGAAAACACAAATAGTTTCCATTATCGAAATAAAGAAAAATCTGAAATCTGAATTATTATGTGTCTAAACATTAGATAATCTTTTCTTTGGAGCGTATCTTTAAATTTTAGTATTTCTTAAGACGTTTCTCTCACTTGACTAATTTGACTTGGATTCTATCAAAAAATTGCAAAAATAATAATATTTCCGAATAATTAAATGAAATCGTCTAAAATAACAAGTCTTCCGTAATATAAAAATTAAGGCCTAAACCTCGAATGGAAATTTTATAAACTACCAAAATGCATAACAAAAATTTTCTTGGGTACCCCACAATTCCTGGATTTCAGAATTACATGATATCTCAAGCGGTTACCTGGCGCACTTGATAAACTCATGCGGGGATACAATTTTTTCTTCTCCGAGATTATTATTCACTCGTGAGACGAACGCTGAGGGCGTTGAATATTCAAGTCACAAGGAGCTAAAATTATAAAATGCTGAAAACAAGCCCAATCTTCATGAGTTTATGCAAAATCACTCAAAATTCAAGTATATTGTTCATATCTCTTAGAAGTAAACCATTGTCTCAAATTTTCTTCAATAATATTAATTCAGATTTATTAAATTAAAAATATACTTGCTTACCTTTTATGTTTGGTTTAAATTCTCTCGCAAATATTGTTGAACTCTATAAAGTATTAAACTAAATAAAAACTTTAAAAAATTAACATTAAAATATAATACTTTTAATGAACCCTCAAACAAAGGGAATGTGTATGATCACCTTTATATGAGTCCTCTACTAATTTTTTCAGTCTGACTTTTAGCAGCTGATGTGTAAGAATTAAGACAATTTTGTATTTTTAATAGTTGATTTGCTTATGTTATAATAATAATTGTGAGTTAATCGTGGAGAGTAAACGTAAATCTACGAGAAGAATATTATGAAGAATATTGTGAAATATGAAATTTCTCCGCTCAGTGTCTTGGAGGTGGAACAAACCTTCATCCCCCTGTAGAGAATGGCCTCAGACCCGGGAACAGGGAATGACATCGTAAATTTCAAGGTAGAGTGTCTGAGTCCCAAGTCGAGACAGCTGTAGCCTTTTATGTTAACTGGCAGTTCACTTTTGATGACCCATCATCCTCCCTAACCTTCTGCAGCAAGACATCGTTTTCTGGTTTTATATTCGTAAGGTCTTTCTTACATATATAATACACTAGCGCTAGTGTCCAAATTGCTAAATTAAACACAAAATTTAGTCCTGAAGGTTTTACGTCATTTCTCAAAATGTGTTGGCACATCGAAAATAAATATTATGTTTAAATTAAAATAAATTTTGGGCGCCGCTGCCTGGATTCATAAATCATGCAGTTTCATGTGCATTCAAGTGTCACCGCTGCTGATTCCCAGTAATTTTGTAAGTCATATCAATCAGCATATACAATGACGACGCTTTATCTGCGCCTTGAATACTAGCTTTCGGGCGAGAAGGGTAGCGATGGTACATTTCTAAAAACATTCACTTACTACCGGAACAAAAATAACATGTCATTGTTCGCACTGCATAGAAAGTGGTCTACATGAAAGCAAGAGGCACAAACTTAGACTTAATTCATCCTGCATTGACCGATAAGTGAAATAGAAACTAGAAAATATATCTATTCAGACTGGTAGAAGCTAGCAAGCGCTCGTAGAGCGGCGGCACTGGACAGTGTCCTCAAATTTTTAATTCCTAGTAAACCACTTTCCATTCAAATCTCATGAAACGGATTTTGGAATTCATCAATTCAGTTTCTTCTAAAATAAAAATACAAAAGACCAAAGATTTTCATTGAATACAAATACCGGATATCAGTAACACCAGCGACGATGTTTCGGAGCACTTTGAAATAACGATTCTACGACGATTCAGTCACGATGATGATGATGGCTACAATCGTTACAGTGTTACTTTTTAATGTGGGAGTAACTAACATCGAACAGCGTGGGATACACGAGTACAAATACTCGTCTATGGTGTGGATTTACAGAAATTATGAGCTTTGAACGAATTCTATGTTACATTGAGAGTGTTTTGTATGTTTGATGGTGTTTTGTAGGTAGTTAGCTCATCTTTTGCGATACTATTGATTATGTTGATGAGAATAGTCCGAGGGTAAAAGAATCGTTTTTATGGATTATGGACATCTGGATTATGGACATTAGCACGTTTTCACTGCGCCACTCTGCTGGGTGCGCCACGGCGGAGGGCATACTCTTTAGAATAATTCACTGTAAATAATGTTTATAAAAATATATATTTATAAATATTGCCCTATTTTCAGTCAAAGGTTACACAATAAGACAATTTTTATTATAGTTTGAGTATTAAGTACCACCAAAATGTAACTAAATCACGATTAGTTCGTCGCTTTATTATATTGGGTGTTGACTGTATTCATATTATTTGACACTATACACAATGCTAAAAAGATGATTTCTCATCTCTGTATCGGTGGATGCTACTTCAAGATAAGTCTAATTAGCTATTTATTCTTGCAATTTAAAATATATCACACAAAAGAACTTACTATTGGCCACAAGTACTAAAATTATGATAAGTTGTAACATCGGGGCCAGTATATATTTTGAAATAACATTTTCAAGCACTGTGCTCGCCGGAAATACCAAGGCGATTAAGCCAGGCCCGTCGCCGCCCAAACAAGGAAAGGTGCGCGTTTAAGACCTCTCGTATTGTGAAGAGGCACAACTCCCTTCTACTTCTGAAAACTGAGATGAAAACGGAGAAGGAAAATGAGTGTGTATGGAATATTTCAGCAGTTGACAGAAATAGTGTTCATCCGAAAAGGCAGTTTTTCTCGGAAGCTGAGGAGTGACCAAGCCGAGGTGGGGTGTTGGGAACGAGCGAAGAGGTAGTCACGTGACCTCCGCCTCGATATATATTGGAGGGATTTCAGCTCCTAAGTGACTTTTATACTAGAGGCTTCCAGACTTTGAGACAAGTGCGAAAGCGTATAGAAGTACGCAAGTTATTTAATATGTAACTTGGTTAGTTTGGTCGTCAGACCACTGAGAATTGCTGCGGTAATTCTATTACTTGCTATAGGCGCGAATAACATAGCTTG
>NNCF01133913.1:7238-37181 GCA_002313205.1 Laupala kohalensis | reverse complement strand
ACGGGGGAGATGGTTTTGCATTTATCGAGCCTTTCGCGACTTGTAATCGAACGAGATAGACGTTGTTTGGGAATCGTAGTAAATTCTCCGAAGCAGATCGAGAGTACGTGAGAAAGATATTTTTTCGAGTTCGTATTACTTTTTATCACGTATAAAGCGCTCCAAGTGAGGCACCAAATATCTGGGTGTATAACGCGAAAGTTAGATCGCGACGTAAGTTATAAATACGCTCTTGATTACGAGAATTCGCCGTGGGCTAGAAGCCGCGAACAGTATGACCGTACGGTGGACTGTCGTGCTAGCGAGCGAAGGCAGGCTGCGTGGTCAAGGCCGCAACCGGTAAGAGGCGAACAAGTGGTACGAGGCGATCAGCTGCGAATACGACGACGTCGAATATCAAGGAGGAAACTGTAGGACGAACGAGCTATTTCTACATACGATTTCGCTGAAGATCTATGGGTTGTGCGTATATGTCTCCATGAGACGAAATTTAATGGATGTGGCATCAAATGATGGGGACTTGCAATATTTCTAATTCGATGAGGTTCAAGTATCAGTTCTAAGAGAGCGGCCCATCGAAATAAAGAATTTCCTGATGTATTTGTTTTATAGAAGAGAGAAGAACTTCAAGAATCACTTTAGATGAACTGTTTTAATTTTCTCTGCGCTTAAATTGTTTAATGACCTCATAACGTGCAATATTGTATCATTAAATTTAAAGAGTATTAGTGTTTTTATGGTATGATCAAACTTAAATGCACGAAAGACATTGAATAAGAAGAACATTTGGCACAGTAATATCGCAGAGTAATATTTCTTTAGTTGTTTTATCGAGGAAAAATATTTGTACATGTCAATTCTATGTTCAATTTTGAGAATNATCTGCATCTGAGTTCCGAATCCTTATTTTTTATTTAATCTCAATGTGTCTGTATAAAATAAAATAATGTTATATTATTTCATCAAGTAATTAAGGGTACATTAGAATATAGATATATAGTGATGATACTTAGTGTATCTAATTAAAAAGGACCATGAGTTAAAATAATTACTGGTCTTAAAAAAATTGGGCGCCAAATTTTCCTCAAAATTAGGACAAATAATTAGAAGAATTAATAATGGACTAATGGACCTTAAAATAAAAGACATGAGATTTCAGGGTAATTAACTTTTATTTGTGGGTTCGAATTATTTAATGAGTTAAGAGCAACACACAGAGTTCCCTTAGGAAAACGCATATTAAAAATTTAAAAAATGAGTTGTTTTATTGATTATTGTTACAGATTTCTTATAAGCTAACATGCATTCTTCTTCTTTGACATCCCTTCACTCCCCTAAAATAACACAAAGACAACAATATTGGCGATCAGTAACAACATGTTTGATTTCGGCACTGGTAAGAATTGCTTAAGGCACATCAAAATTGAATTACACTCAGTTATACATTTAATAGTTCATCTCTTAGTTTTGGCCTTCATGAATGAAATTAATGTTTGTTTTTTCTTTTGAAAATGTATTTAATTAGGCCAAATTAGCATGCCACATGTCGCACACGTATTTCTTCTTCGCTACGCGCATTGAATGACTGGAAGCAGACCAGCTTTTACATTACCTTTTTCTAGCAAAGATCGCAGATCAGCCTCGATGGTGTGGAGCAGGTTCATTGGCCCCGACGACCCTTCGAAATAGTAGCTTCACGTCCTCCAGCCCGTTCAATGCCTTCATTCATTTGTGAAGGTCAGTCCCCCAGCCTTCGGAGTCCTCGTACCAGCTGTCGCCTCGCCCTCAATTAGAACGCGCTACTCCCGTACGGTCTGGACTCCAGGTCCGTGTCTTATCGTCCGGAATTATTTGAAGTTGGACGATCATCACTAACTCGTAATGATGCTCCGCTGTCAATTCTCTACTGTTCTCAGAATTAATAACTCGAATATTTCGGAATATCGAAAGATTTGATGCAACAACTCGCGTACATGAACACCAATCGTACGAAGTCAAGCGCATATCGAGTTGAGCAGCGAATNAGATTTGATGCAACAACTCGCGTACATGAACACCAATCGTACGAAGTCAAGCGCATATCGAGTTGAGCAGCGAATGATCACATTTTGAATCAACTGTGAATCAAAAACTGAGTTGAATCTGCATCTCAGTTTCGGAACTAAATCTGAGTAGTCTCAGCTACTGCTCTGCTCGGAACATAGTGAAAGACTGCTCGAACTTGAGAATAAAAATCGAATAAGTGAGTGAGTAAGTTAGTAAATAAGTGCGTAAGTGAGTACGTAAGTACATAAGTTGCTCCGCCCGCGATCATCGTCTTTTATAAGTTCATCCCCACAAGATTTTCGTTCCTCCTCCATTGACCCCGGGTTTCGAAGACAGAAAATTCTCCTGACGGATGCAATTCGTCCACACTGCCCCGTCCTCTGGTGATCTTCTACTGTATAAAGGATATCCATCGTTTCCTGTAACTGTGTTGAACTAATGCTCGAGGATATCGCTTAGAGTATTTTTCGTCCATCAAACATGGTGAATTTAGATTCAGTATACCGCAAGGTCCATGTATCATATTATTCGTCAAAACTTCATGCGTATCTTTATCGGCATCGGTTATTTCAGCGCATATTACATCATCTATTTCGTTTGAAGTGATTTCTTACAGAGTCAGATTAATATATGAGCGTGTGGCAAACCTCTCTTATGCCATTCCACTGAATACATTCAGTAACGCACGGATCCAAACACTTCATTATTGTATTGGAACTTTACGGTTCGCCGACATCGAGTTCATTAGAGCTGTAACATTTTTGTACAAATAGGGAAAATGCTGTTACGCACTAAGAGAACCAACATGACTCTCCCCGTGTGTGGGACTGGCCGAATCTATCGACCATACCTACTAAAAATCCTCCTGAAATACCATATGTCAAAACATAAAAAGACAGAAAAAAAACGACAACAGTTTCCTAAAACATCATAAAAACAAAAACAAAGAAAGAATGAAATTTAGAGGAAAAATGTAAACTTGAGGAAAAAGTAAATGAAAGGATTTAAATTCAAACCCTCCCGAGAACTTGTGTTTCTTCCCATAAGCCATTGCTTCGCAGTCAAATGATGAATACAAAAGCTCTTTGACAAACGACTCGCAATGGCTTCATTTTGCACACTCTACCAAAGTTTGACGCCGTGAGGAGGTTTCGGCGAGTTTCCAGCCAAAGTCCGCTGTCACGTTGAAAAATGGTTGCTCTTTCAATTTATTTCTTCGGGAGTCCTTTCTAGCTTCTGTAAGAATAACTTTTATTCCACTTTTTACAATTTACAATTTTTTTGAAAATAAAGTGAAATAAAGAATTTATCTCCAAGGCAAAGCCTGTTTGGATATATTTTTATACTTTCTAGAAATAATAAAAATTGCAGCAACATACAGAAAAAAAGACATTACAGTTTTGTTTAACAAAAATATAAATTATTATACCTAAAAGAACTCTCATCTTCTAATATACAATTTTAAAAATAATTACTCATAAATATAATTTCTCAGTTTTTGAGTCTATGTCTGACAAAACTATTTTAATTGGCCTAACTCAATTTAAGTAGTCTTTGAAAATAAAACAAAGAAGAATACACAACATACTGTATACACACATTTCCATATTCACACTCATACATATTCATATATTGTTGTTCCTACACCTAAAGATTAATACTTAAAAATAATTATCAATATTAAGTTTTAATAATAAAACTATCTTTTTGCCATTTATAAAAATTTCATACATTAATTTTAAATAATATATTTTCAATATTATCTGTTGTAAAAAGCTACTTCTTAAGATCCATCAAAAATATTTTAATGAATTTTGATCTTTAATTTCTGGAGCTAACATATTATACATTTTTGGTGCTAAAAATGAAAAAGTTTTGGTAAAAAATGTATTTGATGGTTTTGGCACAAATAAATCTTTTGCATTTCGCAATTTCAACTTATATTCATTATTAGATTTATTATTTTCGCTTATCATGTAAAACACTTTTAATATTTTGTTTACATGTGCCTGAGAGTCAAAATTTTCATTTCTACAAATAAAGGATATGCTGATTCAGTCTTTTTCTTTTTCATTTTTATTCGTATAAAATGTTTCTGTAAAGTAATTATTGGTTTCAAATTTGAGATATACGTTCCCCCCCCCCAACATGAAATTGCATAATCTAATCTACTATGAACTAAAGAAAAATACAGCACACTTAAGAGATCATTATCGCACATATTTCTCAAAAAGTAAAAGATTCTCACAACATTATTCATTTTCTGTTTCAATTTTGATAAATGCGTTTTCCAATTTAATTCCTTGTCTAGTCACAACCCCAAATATTTAAGAGATTGCTCCCCCATTACTAACTCACACTCTGTATCACACTCATTATTACTTCTTATGGAATCTAAGCATTTATAAATAATTTTATTCTTCAGATTTATATTTCCCTTTAAGTTAAAGTTTATATATTTTGTTTTTTCTGGACTCCAAATCATATTATTTTCTGAAAAACATCACTTTAACGCCAGCAAGTCTAAGTTTATTTTTACCTCAATGTCTTCACATGAATCCTCAACATAGCACAGAGCACTGTCGTCAGCAAATCAAGTTACCTTTCCATAATATTTTCCATTACACAGATCATTTATATATAGTAAAAATAATGTTGCTCCAAAACCTTACCCTTGGGGTACTCCATAGATTATTTCACCAAATTGGCTACCTGAATCATTAACTCTAACACAGCTGTTGACGATACCTGAATCCCCACACACACAAAAAAACGAATTCTAACACAGTTTCCTCCTGTTAAGTAACTTTTAAACCAATTATATACAATCCCTCTTATTCCTCAATCATATAACTTGTTAAGAAGTATTTCGTGATGAACTGTATAAAAGGCTTTAGTAATATCAAAAAATAGTCCTGTAACCCTTCTCCCATTGTTTGTTTCATTAGCAACTCTATCCATGAATTCAAGTAAAGCTGTCTTTGCACCCATTCCTTGTCTGAACCCAAACCGATTTTTACTAAAAAGTTTGTGTTTGCCAAGAATTTTAATAATTTTTATTTCATAATTTCCTCAAATATTTTTGCAATAGAGATATTGGTCTATAATTACTACAAGAAGTTTTAGAACCCTTTTTATATATTGGTGTAACTACAGCTTCTCTCAATTTTTCAGGGAATTCACCCGTTTCAAAACTTAAATTTATAATATAAAGTAAAACACTAGATATCGTATTATGAATTTCTTTTACACATGCTGTACCAATACCATCAAGCCCTGATGAAGTACCTGACTTTAAGGACTTAATTGTAAGTATGAGATCAATTTCTGTTGCAGGTCTCAAAAACATTGACTGATAAATACATTACTTTTTAAAATAATTTTTATATTCCATAGAATAAAAATAACTTGGTTTATTTATATTTTTACCCGGTTCCCCAGCAATTGACAAAAAATCATTATTAAATTTAATAGCAACCATTCCAGGGTGCTGTACTGTCTTACCACTTACTTCTAAGGATATTATAGAGTCATTGCACTTCTTCTGGTCTGTTACGTCCTTAATAATTCTCCATGTGTTTTAGTGTTACCGTTCTAATTTCTAAAAAGTTCAGAATAATACTTTTTTAAAGTACTTATATCACTTTGTAATTTATTTCGATAATTTCTTACCCGATTTCTTTTTTCCTCGTCACGAGGAAATTTCTTCAATGTCTTTAATGGGTTATTTCTAATTTTAATACGTTTACATGTATCTAAATCTATCTAAGGTTTCAATCTAACCATACTTGACTTTTTGTTCTTTATGACATTCCTAGAATTCAGCAATATGGAATTTAATATTTTGTAAAAGACATGAAAAGCATTCAAGGCATTCTTTTGTTTGTAAACAACCAATCTGCTGTTCATGATTGATTCTGTAATAATCCTGCGCAACATTGACCAAGAAAGACGGCTCAAGATAGGCATCTACTCGTATAATCACAGCCGTCATCCGTTGCACAACTGTGTAGTAGGGTAGTGATCCGTTGCACAACTGTGTAGTAAGGTAGTGATCCGTTGCACAACTGTGTAGTAGGGTAGTGATCAGTTACACAACTGTCAACTACTCCCACTTCACTATCTAGCTTCTTTTTATTAAAATTTTTCACAAGAACATGGACAATACAGGTTTTTGAATTTTCAGCGACTAGTTGGATTATTAATTAGTAATTCAATTCCATTGCAAGCCAAATTAAATTTATACTCCTCAATCATAGAACAGGTATCTAAAATATCAATATTCATGTCTTCCATTATTATAATATTTTTACATGACTTAATACTGGACTCTCCTAAATTTAATTTAAGTTCATCAACAAACATAGTACTAAGATGCTGATGCCTTCTATAAACAGCCATTACATTAAAATGACAACCCAATACTTTTACAGTGAGCATTATTACATCCACTGATTTGAAATGTACTGGCATTGACTCAGTTACATTAATACTGCCATGTACACAAAAAATTAGGTATTTAAAATTTATCTTAATTGGTATGTTTTCTTAATTTGTTGTTGTTTAATATAATATAGTAGTTGTTAGAGTAGTAGAAATAATCAAACTTAAATGTATTATAAGAAAAGTATTGATTTTTAAGTGAAAGTGATGGTATAGTTATTGTACACCAAAATATTAGAAGTATAAGGGGAAGCTTTGATTTATTCTTGGCTGAGTTGTCTGTTTTATCGTATTTACCTAAAATAATAGTATTCTCAGAAATCTGGATTAAAGTTAATGAGATACAATTTTATCAAATTCCAAATTATTAGCTACATGTTAAAACGAAAGAACAATGTAAAGCCGGGGGAATAGCAAANTTATCACTCTGTCCTGTATGGCCATCATGAAGCCAACAGTCTCTCCGTAGAGATTTCCTTTCTTCAATCATAAATTAGATGTTTCCTTGTAGACTTGTGAGTTTTCCAGATGACAAAGATGAGTACCATGAATCGATTTACGTTTCCATTGTTGAATTCTAAGATCAACTGAGTCGCATTTGCTTTCAAAATTATACACATTAAGATGTAATGGCGTAGCACATCTGCATCACATATGATCTTATACAATGTACATTTTTCTTTTCTTTCATGGAAATATTTCCTCAAATTATTAACTTATTGCGTCGGCGTGGAGATTTGATCGAGTTCACGATCGAATCTCCGCTTCTACAAGATAAATAAAATGGACACGTTTATAATAACTTCTTGCCTTGTAGCAATTTATTTTATACAATGAAAGGCGTTTAAAGGAAAGACACCGTGTGACAGCACGAAAAACCTGGACTTCGTCAGTTGCAGCACGTCCGTGGCGGTGCTTCGTGGTGGTTCGTCCCTCGAGATTTGTGGCGTTGGTGAACGATTCGCAGGGCTCGCGATCGTTTGCAGCGGTGCCCTTCTCGTGAGGAATCCGGTCGAGATGTCTTGTAGCCTTTCCAACTTCAAGTGGCGTCGAAGTTCTTCACATGGGAGAATTCTTCACGGATTTTATTCGTATTCCAGTTCGTGGGCGTACGTGGTTAGTTAAGCTAGTTGCTTTCTAAGATCTCAGAATTGAAATTGAGTACAATTCAGCGAGATTTGAACTTTCGTATTTGTGACTGCACGTAAGACGTCTGCTAGCGAGAGCTGAGAACTTGGAAGTGAATGTTATCCGTTTCTAAGGATGGCTTCTTAAAAATGAAGATAGATGACGGTGTTCATACCAGATGCAATTTGTTCGGATTGACGTAGCAGTGTCGTCACGAGTACTCACGCACTTGTATAGAAGTCGCGGGTACTCATGCACTCGCATAGAAGTCATTCACGTCGAATTGTTCCGTGGCCGGGCTTTGAAATGTGTTGGCCTTGGAATGTTCGTTGTCTGCTCCGTGTTCAGGTCTCAGGATATGTTGGCCTTGGAGCGTTATGCCTTGGATTGTGTTTACAGCTGGGCCGTGCCGTGGGAAGTAAACAGTGAATATTCGTGATGAAGGCTTTTGATTTACTTTGAATAATGGCATATATTTTGCGATGCTGTAGTGAGTTATATTTGTAGGAAGCTGTGTTCCTGGGTCATCAGCGACTAAGTGCGTGCGAGCAGGCTGATGGGGCGAGCAATTAACAGGGGAAAGGGTGTAGAGTGTAGGAAATGTGCATTGTAGGAAGGACACATTTCTCTACACATATATGAAAAACTTAAGAGAATCGAAAATTATATCCTCTAAGGTTAGCTTACCTTCAGCAGCCTCTGCTTCAAGCGACATACTGCGCCGCCTAACTTCACTACAAGGTTCACATCTCCACACTAAACCAGCATTCGATAAATGTTCAATATCAGCTTTACTTAACTTAACACAGTTTCCATGAAAGTCGTTTCCACAATCAATGCAAGAAGATTTAACCCGTTTAACAGTAAATGTTTTGTTGCATACTCCACACAAGGACATTTTAGGTTACGTTATAGGTTATGATGAGTAGATACTTTACAATAGTAAGTATTGTCAAATCACTGCATTTATAAGTTGTAACTATAGCATATATCCACAGATATAAAGTGGAATTAACTACACTTCTTTTTTCCTCGTTGTTTTTCTATCTTCCTTTTTCTTTTTACTCCCGTGCTTTTTGTAAAGACTCCTGGGCTGGAATGAAACCTATTTTTGTGGAGGAAGTAATGCGCATTTCCTGTGTTGTGCTGGGTCACTGCTGCAGTACACCTCTCTTGGTAAGATCTCCGCTTGGCAAAAGTTGATCCGCTTTCCTCCCATGTATTTTGCGACAATCTAATTGTACTGCTCGACAGAATCGCTTGTGACGTCAGTGATGAGGCTGCGACTGTGTCGGCTCAGATCCCTCACTGCATCGGTGATCTGCTCGTACAACCCTGCAGAAATCAGATGAGGAACAATGTTCTTCTCTGAGGAGCTACTTCTCTCTTCACGACAAAAGTATCCTCTCGTCCTACATTCCTTGTGTCTAAACACGTTGCTGGGGATATTCAATATATCCAACCTCAATTCCTGTATTTTCTCGGTAAGTGAATGTTTTCAGATTTTCTATATGCTGTTGCTTTGGTGACAGCCGTCTTGCATCTCAGAACATTGACACCTATTTTTTCCTCAAAAATACATTATTTTTCCCTCAAAAATACATTATTTTTCCTTCTGTTCGATGTTGTGGGTATCTGTTTGTTTGTTGCTGAAATTTCTGAGCAAGGGATTCTTGCATTCCATTTTTTCTACCGTAGCATTCTTATAGGGACGAGTTTCCAAAATCCTCTTATATACACTGCTGTCCCCATCATCAATGAACCGGGCATACTTGACCCCGTACATCTCCATGCTCCGGGTGGAACCGTCGACAATGATAGCAGGTTCCATGCTGGAAGAGCTCTACCCAAGACCCCAATTTTTGTAGCATGCACGGTTCTTTGGTTCCTCACGAAGACTTTGAGCCTTTGCACCAAGAGTGCAATACTTGTTCTTTACTCCCATATAAAGAACCTTTTTGGTTTGATGACAGGCAATTGCGGCCTGAAAAAAATGAACATTTAGATTGTTGAGTTTTCAGTGTTTTTTTTATTTGACCATATGTACTCATTTTTAAAACGAAAGGATGATAGTTTTTTGATAAAAAATCACTCGGTTTTTAATTCCAGCGGTGTTCTAAACGCCATGTTTTGTAATCTAACAGTGTGAATTGGGAAGAATATCTTTAAATTATTTCTCTCACCTACAAGATCATTTTTTAATCACAGTTTTAGCATTTGCTCTAGAGACACAATTCACGAATTATAATCACAATTTTTTCATTCTCTCAGTTTTTTGTTAATTATTCATAAAAAACAAAAATATTGAAAAATGTTGAAAGGCACGACATATTGTATTTTCTTCAGCTTTCCAATGAGATCTTTTGCAAAAAATTGAACTTTATTAGACTGAGAAATACCGATTTGAAATTAACGTGGAGGAGCATAGACCTGAATATATCACCGGACCTTAACCACCTCCGCTCTGTCCAGAGACTGCTGACACACTGAGCCAAAATTCCATTTGGATTTGCCATTCACGGACGGACGCTCCATCGCTCCATCTCCTTCATTCTCGAGACGTTGGAGTAATGGAGCGATGGATTGGTTGAAATTCCATCCACGCTACTCCACAGTGTTTTCTCCTCATTAACGTCACTTCATTTGGAGTGCTCTCACTCCATTTGGGAGGATGGTGCGACAATGAATTGCCACCTTTAAAATCTACCCTTGAGTGAATTAACTCTCAACCGAAGTCATTATTAAGATGTTTTCTTTAAAATATATTTGGAATTTACTAATCATGATTTTATTTACCCAATTACACTGGTTTTAACCTTTGTTGGGTAGGGGAAGATGTAGTATCGACTCCAATGGATAGGATCTCCCTCGCTCACCAACATAAATAACGGTTTGAAATGCAGGTTTGTTTGAATAAGATTTTTATTTCTTACGTAAACCTGTTTTGAAGTTGACTGAGAACGTGACGCCAAACGACCGACTGCGTATTGTTCATCCGGTGTGGACGGTTTCTTCACGTATGCAGCGTGGGCGTAGCTTCGGTACTGGGCTGCGGTGGTCCGCGGAATTTCGTGTCCTTCTGCGTGACCGTGCCGTTGACGTGAAGCTTGGCCGTGGTGTCGTCTCTCGTCCTCAGTTCTCAAGGCCGGAGCTGCGAGGAAGGATTTCCTGGGCGTCTGGTAGCAGAGCGTGGTTGAGGAAGGATTTCCTCAGCGTCCGGTAGCAGACCGTGGTTGAAGTCAGCGTTTCATGGTTTCTTGAGAATTGCCTGGATGTGCGTTCCGAGTTGTGGGAGTGCACAGTATTATCTGCAGTCGCTGGAATGCAGTTCAGAATCTTGGCCGTCAGAATATATATGGGGTTCAGCTTGGAACGTGTTGTAGGCTGGATTTTACTTATAGCGTCTCAGGGCGAGTACCTCGATGTGAATTAGCTCGGAGCAGAATATTGCGTGCCGTTCAGCGAGACGAAATGCAATCGAGTATATTATTTTTGTTGCCAAGTACTGGATTTGTACAAGAAGACATTTGAGCATCTAGGCCATATCAAACGCGATACGCCCTTCAAGGGACAGGTCTTGCGGACGCCGTCATGGGATTTTTGTTTGCTTACGGCGTCCGCCTATTTTGTATACAGTATCTTGCATAGAATCTGTAATGCATTTATTTATGATTCCTTGCGTGACGTTTGTTGGTCTTGGAACCTGTTGGCCTTGGAATGTCTCTATGGAATGTATGAGTTGAGGTTCTCGTGTGCAGGAGGCTGTGTTCAGTAAATAAACACACTATGGTGAATGCTTTATTATACGAATACGTCCATTTGTGGTGCATAGGAACAGTATAGAAACGGCGTCCCTGTATCATCAATTACTTTTGTGCGTGCGAGCTGATTGATGGGGCGTGGGCATTATGGGGAGCGTGTGTATGACGTGCATTGTATGATATGTGGGAAGGGTACGTTCCCACACCTTAATTTTTAAAATTATGTTTTATTATGCTTTCAAAAATTACCTATTATTGTTCACATATGTCATGATGAAAGTTAATGTCGCTGACACATCTGTAATGTTCCATTATGATTTCAATGATTTGTGGTTGGTTGCCATTAGGGTTGATCCTATATTCCCTAGCCCCGGGCTTATTTGAAAGAAACGCAAATTGAAAAACTTTTTTAAATCCATAAAAATCCCAGCATAATATTATTTTATGATAATTTAGTTTTTTAGTAAAAACAATCATACTAGATGTAAATATATATTTATTGGAATTCGAACATCAGTACAATAACCTTGGTAAAACATTTATTCGTAAAGTTGATTTACGTTTCGGCGATTATGGAAGTTGGCAACATTTATGAGTACGTTACTCCATCGCTGACAAAAATGTACAACAATTGTGATAAAAAATACATTACGTTTTTAAATTATGAATGCTTTTTTCGCAATAAATATTTATTGTTTTAAGTCAATACGATCATGTTCCTTTTTTCTTTTTTTAATTTTAACGTCTCATTTGGTAGGACTTACTTAATTGTTCAGCCCATAACAATGGTCTAGAAGGATTCTACAAAAGAACGTGTATGACGTACAGAAATATTGGAACGCTGAGTAATACGGGTTTCAGCGGGCGAACTCGAGCCGACTACCAAACCACCTCCCACTCTAACCGGGGGTATTGCACCAAGTTGCTAAGTTGCATTGCGTCGCTCGCTGCACCAACAGATACGTATGTCACAGAAATTAATATTGTGCACAGTGATGCTGTATTGATGAAGTGAAAGAAAGGAGATAACAAGTATAATTGTTAATTAAAATGGTCAACTCGTGTGTAGCCTACGAATGCAATAACTCTTCCATGAAGAATTGTGGCTTATCATTTCATAGTATGCAAGAGCTTTGGTGTTCACTGTTGAACCTTCACTATCTTTTAAAATTATACATTTGCAGAAGTTTGCTTTATGATTCTTCCACCTCTACTTTTCACACTTTCACAGATTTGTAAGTTGCTTCACATTTCACTTCAAGTTTATTAAATACAAGACACATTAATGTTACATTACATTTCTCTCATGAAATTTGTCAGGGACTTAGTGCTGCTGCCATTTTGTGAGAAAATTATCAACTCTTTACATTCTTCTGAGGACTTTACCCATTTAATATGTAATTCACCAAGGCGTTTTGCACCTTTCAAGTGCAATATCTCAGTTTCTAAAATGTTGACACTTTTCATCTTTCTACTATTAAGTATCGAATTATAGCTTTGTCTTGAGTTTCAAAAAAGCTATCTGTTCTGCAGAGAAGATAACCAATATTTGGCAAAATATACAGAATAGAGATTCGAGTTGCACCAGGCGCAAGTATAGTTATTGGAAACTCATAAATGTATGAAATTATCAGAACAAACGCAGAATGGAATCAAAGCTTGTTTCACACAGCACAAAATATTTTTATTAACGATACATTACTGTTAACTTCAATGCAAGAGTTAGTAATATAATTCATTTTTGAGATGTTGAACATATAATTAGAGTTGAATTTTAATTTGCGAGTCATAAGAATTAGTTCAGAAAGGTTGACACAGAATGGTGATAGTGACTCCAAGACGATGTTGTGTTATCCACAATTAAGATACCTCGCTGATTTGTCGTAAGAAAATTTCTCGATTGAGGAAGATTTCATTATTATTGCTTCAAAATATATTTGAAATTATCTTATTTTCCCACGAAGACTTTCCTATGAATCTGACGCAAGTTAATTTAAATTTGTCTTGGAAATTTGAAAGTAAATTAATTGCATAAGGATATTCAACAGAAGTTTTATTTACCACGCATTCATTTCGTGCGATTTCAATAGGTTCTCTTTCAACAACAGGCCTCAAATTTATTTTCAGTTGAAAAAACATAAAAATGTTCACCGTTTAACAACTTTCATTCACTCTAGGAAACTAAATCATTCTTTACTTGAACTAAGCACAGTATAAAAATAATTGCGGTGCTGTTTCTGGTTAGAACGTGGCGAAAAGTGACAGGCGATATGATGAGCGAAAAAACATCAATAACACACACAAACACTGTCACAGGGCTGATATGACGCAAAGGTTTTTACGATAATATCGCTCCAGGGCGGTTGTTTAAATTACGAGTTCGCCTTACATCTCATGATCCNACTGCGCAAACTCACACCGCATGTGTATCATTTAGTTCTCAATTACATTGGACGCTGCACTTTAGACCCCATTAGTCACCTAAACTCATTTTGCCCGTGGGTCGCCCGTGCGCCGCGGCAAACAAACCCTCCTTGTATCACTCTGTCTACGCAGCAGGGAGTTCTCTGAACCCATGGAAATTAGGTCACACACGCACTATTATCCACCCCACCACATCGCTCTCCCCTACCCTTCCCCCAAATGTATCTGAATGCATGGGCCAACGCCCATCCCTCTCCACAAATTACCGTAGTGCCGTGTGCAACTATTCCCTTCCCAATTCCTTCCCCTACCATGGCGAGCTTTTCAATATATTATAATATCCACGTGTAGTCCCCCACCCCGATTAGGGCGGATTCTAGGGTTCGTTGCGCTCCCGGGAAAATGCACACCAATCCCCGCACCCCTCCCTCGAGGTTACTTAAGCCGGTGACCACCCATCCCAAAGAACTTGTTTTTTGGGGGAACCCGATGGGGTTCAACCCAACGGAAACGCAGTGACGGCCCGTGGCTAGACGGTTCACCGTGGCTTCCCGGAGCGCAACCAACACTATATTTTATAGCGAGCACCCCAACGTGACAACACTACAATATTCGAATTCAGTTTTTGATCACAAAATAAAAGAGTGCGTCTTTTTAGTGGAGAACTGTGTTTAGGTTTTCAATGAGCAAATTTATCGTTATAGACATAAATAATGTGTTTACGTAGTTTTCCGTGGCCGGAGTCAATATAAACTTGTTCGGGACAAACCGCGTCTCGCAAGACGAACGTTTCGGCCATCTTGTTGAGGCGTTCTTCAGAGCAATGTCTGTTTCGTATTTTATTTTTCGTCGTGTTTCCATCCGCAGAAATTCCACGATTACATCTATTATCAGTGTCGTACAGACATAAGTCGCTGTCGTACTCTGCCGAGTCAGACCTAATTTTCTGCCGTTGTCTCAACGACTCAGACATTGCCCTGAAGAAAGACCCCGCAAGATGTCCGAAACGTTGGTAACTTTGTCTAATGAGGCGCGGTTTGTCCCGGACAATGGAGTTTCGTAAAAAATGGAAATATTAGATTTTATGAGCAGTGTTTAGGCGTTACGCTTTTTCCGGCATCTAAAATCTTATTATGCATATTTTCGTGGAGTGCAATGATTAAGTATAAAAATAACAAGTAAAGTATATTCCACTTGATCTTTTCTTCTTCTTTGAATGAAGAACATTCGTTTGACAAGATTATATGCGATTATAAACGATTCATAGTCAATTATTTTAGTGTTTCTTTTGTTTTGCATAGCACGTTTTGTGTTATTCGTTTTCAAATAAAATCTTGATTGAATGTTGATAATAGTGTTTCATTTTCGAATACTAATAGTCTGGTGATTAGTGGTTGTAGTAACATTAGCGTTAACCATTACGATAAATACACGGAGTAAATATTGGTTAATTTAAATTAAAAATTTTTCCTCTTAATCTGCAGATTAGACAATACTCGATGTCGTTTTACGTTTATCAGAAACATAGTAACCGAAGGAACATGAACGGCATCGCACTGTGTTTATAGTTTATTGTAAAGTAATAGGGAATAATTAGTTTGTTGTACTTTATGTTGTCATAGGTCATTTGAAACTGCACTTTTGTCAGTAAATTAAGAATTAATTTTGTAAATTATTGCCAGTCAACGCTTTCAGTAGTTGGGAACTTCAACCCAAAAAGTTCAGTGACGATGCATCAGGTTTGCCATCGGAATATTTTTGTGGCTTTTTTAAGACACTGTTTTTGCTGCGAGAAAGTTCATGTATCATTTTCATCTCATTACGATATACTTCTACAAGTATTTACATTGAAGTAATATTGTTTTTTTAAATTTGATATCAGTTGGTTTACAACGCAGTGTAAGATTCAAACAAATCAATTTTGTTGCAATTGTGTAATAAAGAATCCTCAGATAAACTTCTACGAACATATTATTTATGAATTTATTTTATTTTATTGTTTTTATAACATATTCATACATAGCAGTATATTCATAACGAATGTTAGTCCATGACGTCCATTTCGTTGTATAACCAAATTCTTTGAGTTGGAAACTTTAGTGAGAAGTGCGTTTTTTTGGTGGACAATAAATTCTATTTTTATGCATGCTGGGACTTTCTTCGAAAGATGCAGAATTAACCCTAATGTTTCATTAAATATCAAGCAAAACACTTCAGGATATATTTGTTTAGTACTTCATAGTACTGCGTTCCTGATTTTTTTTCTCTGTAACCGAATGAGTTCTCTAACACATACTAAAAATTCATTAACGGTTTTCTTTTAAAAAGTCGTGATACCACGAAAAAAGTTAAGAAATTTCCCTATATATCTGAGGGGAATGACTTTATCTCTCGATGTTCCCATAATCTTCGTCGACTGCTTTCGCGCAAGTATACATTATTTTCCATACCCCTAATTTAAAGAACGTTTGTGCACATTGATGGGTACATAGAAAGATTTATGTTGGACAGATTCAAGAAATGGCAAGCAGAATGAGGAAAATGCACTTTCTAGTAAAAGATGCCGTTAAGACCTGGTCGTCTTCATCCCGTGCGAACAGACGTGAAGAAGTTTTACTTACATGTTTTCGTATTGGCCCCACTTCTATCTTACCCATGGTCATCTCTTACGCGGTGAACCTTCTTCCATCTGTGAGACTTGCAACACAACACTTCCCCAGGAATACATTCTTTTGGAGTGTCTCAAATATATTACCAGATGACGGAGACACAATCTACCAAACAGATTGGACGTTATGCTTGGGCAAAAAGAATCGACTGTTATGCCTTTTTAGATTTCTTCAGGAATCTGGCCTTTAGAACGCTATCTGACCTTTATTTGTATGTCATGATTTAAATTCATAAATGTTTATCCATATATAAATCCATCATGATTAAAATCCATAGTTTTCTGTTCCGGCGTGTTTCGGACGCAATCGTCACCCATTCGAATATTTTCGAATTTAATTTCTATTTTTTGAATTTATATTGGATGGGATGCGGATGGTTCCTACGATTTTTACAAGTATTGAAAACGCTGTGGAATAATTATGTCTAATGTATACGAAATCCACCTGATGAATACCTCAAACTTCGTTAACACGTCTGATATCTTGCCTTGGCATTCCTTTCGAAAGCTGCTTCCTGATACGCCAGTAGAATCGTGAAGATAGATAATATTCAGAAATAATACTGATCTATCCCTTACGTCTTACTAAAGTATATTCTAATTATTCGAATTGTATGTTCAAAAACTAATTCACCATCTGAAACTGTTATCAAGACTGTCCTTTCATCTGATTCTTCGTCCTCAGCAAAAGGCCAAATCGACAGTGAGCAGTTAACAGCCATCTGATTCTACAGATGGAGGAATGCGTTTGTTTCCTCATTTAGAAATCTCTGTTGTTTGTTGTTACGAGTCTACAATTAAGCGAGCGCTTGAAAGAGCTTAAACGCCTCTTGTTCATTCGAGTAGAAGAGGCAATTCGCCAATCGTTGACCCATGTTTTCATTTCCAACATTTCGTTGTGCATCTAGGTAGTTATTGGTTTTATTAGCAAATTTATGCTCTATTTTCAATATTACCAATTCTACTTTATACGACACAGAAAGAACTATCGAATATTTACAAAACTATTTTTAACATGTTTGTGTGAGTTTAACTTCTTTGTTAACAATGTGTGTTAATATTTACGTTGCGTTATCGTGTTTAGTTAATTGGCTATATTAATATTTGTTTTTATTAATAGTTTCACTTAAAAAAGACTCCAAGGTTGAGTATTGAAAAAAAAACGCAATAAATATATTGTGAGTTTCCCAGAAAAGTCGTGTGTTATAATTTATTTTTCTGAATGTTTTGATTTGTTAACTCGAAGTAAGCATTTCGCGACAGATGACGTAATAAACGTAGCCCGTATGCATAAAATAAGAAATATCGCGATTTTTTATGATTCCAGGAAACTATAGAAGGAATAGCGATCGCAAGTCATGTTGGACAAGTTTGAAATTAAATACTGAACATTATAATGTGTTCAGAACGTCTTTATAAGTCGAATCTCAATTCCTGTGATATTCCATTTGATTTATGAAATTTCAAATCATTCAACATAATTTAACATTTTACACTGATAGGACTATCTCCTTCAGTTGATTTTTGACCAGTACAGGGCCATTTATTGGAGTCGCGACACGATATGACAAAATCAAACCTCTTCGAAACGCGGAGATGTCAATTTTGGATAATATTCAACGACCATTGCACACATCCTCCTCTCATTAATTGATTGACATATCTTCCTGTCTCCTGAGAATTGAAAGTAATTAATTGTTGGCCCATAATTTCCTGGCATTTTCCTTTTTGTTTGCCGGAGAGGGAGAGCCCATAAGCCCATAAAGGAGAACACACCGTTCTACTGGGTCAGTCAACCCTCGTCTTAGCTCGGTGGTATTTTTTACTTCCGTGTTACTTCCGTGTTGTAATCCAAGCACAGTAGAAGGCGACTAATGAAATTGTCTTCCCAGTGCATTAAAAAAGGGAACCACCTCTTTCACACTCGAAAACTTTCTTAAGGATAATATGTCCTTTGCCAAACGATTGTATTTCTCTTGTTTGTTATAACCTTTATGTCGTCCTGCGACCTGCAGTTAATCCGCAACATTCGAAGTGATATCAGCCAAACTAACGAATTTCGTTTCATTTTCTATTTAACACGTATTAGGGTTTTTTTGTTTTATTTATTATGGTTCTTAAGCAACTGACCACCTTGCATAGTACGTAGTCATTATAAGGTTCATTCTTTGTCTTTACATCGGGCGACTATCTTAAATATGTATCAAACATGTATGCACTTTAAAAAGGTTTCTTTTATGTACCTCGTCTTATGATTGCAATTTTTCTTCCTTTCCTTTTCTTCATCTCCCACCACGTGGACTTGCACGTGTTTATTATTTCATTCGTCTCTTTAGTTCGTGCATCTTCTCGACGTGTGCCACAAATTCTTTATTCTTACGTTCATCGTCTTGAAACTATCCTTGGTCGTCATTCCTCTTACAGCGTTATGTGCGCACTAGAACCGGGGAAATACGTAATTCCTCCGTGGGAGTTCCCCACATAACAGCGAGAAAGTAGTAAGTGAATGGAACATCTTTGCCAAACGATTCGAGCAATTCCATTGTTATTATTAGCAAATAGCCTTTTTGTATTCATGTATACATAACTCAAATTGTACCTGTTCATCTTCATATAATAGAATTAACGAAACGAAATCCACAATGTTAATAATTATTTTTCTTTTGGAAACGACACCCAATACATTCCCTCCGCTGTGAAATACTCAGAGCAAATCCGGTTGCTCTCAGTGCGCGGAGAGTGCGCGTCGATAGACAAATGGAACGTTTTTTGCACTCTGAGTGCACCAGTGAAAACGACAAAACTAGTTCCCCTTTCTTTGCTGAACATTGATACAGTTCCTTAACTCGTGGTACATTGTCCCTTCCCTTAGTGTTTTATAATTGCATCGGTTTAGCATGATGATCAAATATTTTGAAAACCAGAACAATGTGTGGAAAATTGTGGTGTTAAATTTTAATTTTTTCTTTGTACGTAACTGTATCTCTTTCTCACTTTGGTAAACAAAAGGAAGTGCGTGTTACCAAGACACAAAGACAGCAGATCTCTTTACGTTGCGTTGTTGCGCTCCAACATTATCTTTTTATCTTATTAAGAAAATATTATATCTTTTAAAACGTCGTCAGACTACCCTGCAGACTTCAAGCTGGAACAATAACTTCCTACTTCAATCAATATTTCAAAAATATTTTTTAAACTGTTTTTTATTTTTTTAATAGTGAATACATATACAAAGTAGACATTATTTTAAAATACAGGTAATTTTTTTTGTCTGATTTAAATTTGTTCCGAAAAAGGAAATTTTAGTAAATCTTTATTTCTAAATATATGAATTCCGTTACTTTACAATTAATAATGAACCTAGGAGTTAGAAATTACCTTATAGTAATAGTTACGTTAGTGAAACTAGAGAGTAGTCAAGGATTAACTGGTATGGTAATTGATATTTGTTACAGATAAGAAGTGCGAATATATTAACTAATTTGTATTTAAATGTTGTGTGCGCTGAATATAATGATAACTGTGAGTGTAGAATTTTATTCTTAAGTCCGGGACACACATTAACTGTTAGTCGTCTGACTGTTAGCTTAACCCGGACCCTACCCTGTTTCGGTTGGTAAATTTGGAAGCAATGACGTGGCTAGTTTGTTTCGACATTGTCATCAGGAATTACTATTTCATGCCTCTTCAGTTTTCATCAGCAACTTGTGAATAAAGTGGAATAGCTTCTCTTCCGACTCTGCATTTGTCAACCTTAAGGTAGGAGCGAGCCACGTTGTAGTGTAGTAAAATCATGTCAATGAACCTGTAATTCACGTTATCTATAATATTTATATTAAAATATGCAGTTCATGAATTATAGCGAATTACAAACTACTAAGCAAGAATATAAATTAAATGCTTGAAAATTCTTTTCTGACAGCACAAAAATTCGCAGATGAATACAGTCTATTGGTTAGCGAAGGGAAAAATGACTTCCAGGATCGAATTCACAGAGTCTTCTTACTGTTTATATTGAATATCTTTTCCGTTGCTCCGTACGCCAAGGAAATTTTTGTAATGATCTACTCTTTACGAAATTTGCGACACGTTTGATATTTTTTACTTTTTTTTATAAATCCTCATGCAACTTATAACGAAATCCGTCTGTTGAGAGGTTTTATATATGAGATCCCGTACAACTTACAAGTATTAGCTTCTCAAGGTCCAAATTTTATTGGACGAGTTGATGGATAATAGTTTATAGTTGATAACTTCAAATCATACGCAGTTTACTCTGCTTTTTTACAATAAATTTATGTGCATATATTATATATATTATTTATTAATGTATATAGATAGATAATACATATAAATTAAAATATATATTATTTTCTTCTTTTACTCAGGAAAAAATAAAATCTTACTGGTTTTTGAAAACTTGTTCATCCTAATTTTTCAAATTCATAATAATACTAATATAATACAAAAGTTTACTGCATACTACACTTCCGCGGGAACAGCGCCGGTCGAATTTTCGCATCCAATGCATGACGCGGCTGCACCACTTCATTAAAATTCTTGTAAACCTAAAGTAATCGTCGAAATTTTACGATTTAAAGGCGGTCTTCATCTTTGTTAAATGCACAAAGCAAATAATTCATTTAATTTGATGATGATTGATTTCTTCCTTTCTAAATTATTCTCTTAAATTTACGTATTTTAACACACCCATTTTTAATAACGTTCTTTCAATACTTTGGGTGAACCTTTGTAGGTAGACATATGCTATCGCGGAATTTTTTGTAGAACTCTTTGAGGCGAACAATATTGTCATTCATAGTTATCACCTACCTCTAACCGTTTAGGCGGCGTAAGCGAATATACGATACCTCTCCTTTTTCCCGATTTCATCCACATTTATGGTCAAAATCAATTTCTTTCTCTTCACGCATTTTAAAAATAAAAATTAGTCTATGTTCATCCTGTGTATCTTAACTATATCCTTGCCAAATTTCATCACAATTATGTAAGTGGTTTAATCGTGAAACAGACAGACACACTTTCGCGTTACGCATTTATATATCAGTATGGACATTTATATATTTATATATTAGTATTGTCATGTCACATTTAAAGATAAGATGGAAACATACTAGTGAGTCGTGACGGAGTGTGTGCTCACTAATCTGTAATATGTCGTGTCGGGGCGCTCAGCCGTTATTTCTATACAGTGCATTGTTAGAGACACACAACACTGTCGTGTCGTTATGCAGCATAGACATCGCTCTGGCGCAATCCAAGGCGAGTTCCCAAACGACGCGACCGAACGTTTCACGACACGATGGATGGGCCGTCGAAGTGAGTCGGTCCACGTCCTGACGGTGGGATACAGAGAAGGCTTTCAAATATATCTTTTACTTTTCTTTTCTACAATTGTCCTAGTTTTTTTTACTTTTATCTTCTCTTCTAGCCTTCTCTGTGTTAAATATTTTACCGCTGAACACTCACCCATGTGTTTGCCGTGCATGGCGTCCCGTAACGGAGGGAATGGGTGTCCTGATGAGTTGAGGGGTCCATGCAAGCCCAGGGGGATTTGTTTGTATGTGATTTCCAATATGCTTTGGCTAGAGGCTTTCGCATCGACCTCTTCTAGACGACCGATCGGGGGCTAACCCACACTCGACCAATCGGCTCGGACTAGGTCTTTGACTGAAATCCAGGGTGAGGGAGGGCGCAGAGGTGTTTTTACCGCTGGTCGGCGGCGTTGGTGCAAACCCCATGCTTGAAGAACCCTACGTGTCCCCGCTATGTCCCCGTATCAACCCTGGCTTTCCAGTCCCATTGTTGGACCTCGTGGTACGTGTCCCCTTGTTGGACTCCATGTTGGGTGGGGAACATGGGGATGAAATAAAGTCCGTTCGCATGGCAATGAACCCCACCCCCCTCTTTTGCCCTCTTCCTCTAGGAAGACGCGACTTGTCGGTGAAACTGTCGATTTGAACAGTTTCTTTTGTAAAGATAGTGAGAGACCGACGAAGACTCGCTTCCTCGTAATGTGGTGTATTGAGGGAAATACTTTTATGTCAATTTCTGCTGTACGTCTTGCTGAGGCAACTGACCAGAACATCGGTAAGCGGCAGTCTGTCGTGCGCCAGCGGAACAGAGAAATTCTGCTGGAGGCCCGTACAGATAAAATATTGATTTAATTATGTCTATCAACGTAATTGTTGTTCATGTCTATCGACGTAAGGTCAAGGTGTGCACTCACCGTAGCTTCAACTTGTGCAAAAGAGTGGGTAACCACGATTATTTTGCACAATCAGATAAAGACCATCAAGAAATTTTCGTGTCGGAAGTCGTTAACATTCATAGAGTCAAAACGTTTGTCCCCTCTTTAACTTAGATTTTGACGTTTAATCGGCCTTCTCTTCCAGAGAGAGTTTCCTGTAAGTTCTATACACTTCGTGTTAGACAGTGTGTTCCGAGCCTTCTGCGCTGCTAGTAAGTAAGCTGCTTAAGTGCCAGAGATTCGGTCACACATTGAACCGCTGCAACTCATCTTGTGAAGTATGTGTTATTTGCGGTAAGCCGTCGCACGAGTCGTCACCTTGCTCGTCGCCTCCATGCTATGTGAATCGTAAGGAAAACCATCCTTCCAATTCAAACAGATACCCAAAGTGTGTGATGGAGGACATCCAAAAGATCCGCGTTACGGATAAATTTACTTTCCCCGAGATCAGGTGTTGGTATATGATCAAGAGTCCAGTCGCAATAACAATATCCTTTGCAAAGCGGTCAGTGCAAAGAAATCACATAGAAACTATGACTGTCATGTAGGATTTGTGGCAGTACAGAAACTATGGATGTGTAACTCTGGAACTCAGGCATGTTTAGACGATCCTTGCGCCTTGGAAGCGAAAGATTCTTATACCAACGAATAAGGTTACATCGAAACGAACATATGTTTCCACCTCTACGTCCGCCTCCACCTCTATTTCCACGACCACCGCGAAACTGCAGTGTGTCGATAAACAATCCCCCCGACGACCATCTCGGAGTCGTTCTCGGCAGAGAACTAGCTCCCCAAAGTTNTCGGCAGAGAAGTAGCTCCCCAAAGTCCCGCAGAGCTAACTCGTTATGTTGGATCAACTTCCCTTAGTCGCCGATGTATTTCAGGCCTAAGGAGTAGAAATAAGTGACATGCCCGATAGCGATCGTTCCAGCAATGATCTGGGCGACTCTCCCGGGAGGGGACCGCTGTATAGTCGTCAACATAAAAAAACCCGATGTCGAAAAAAGAGCGATTAATCACCAAAACATGGATCTTCTTTCTTGGAATTTGAATGGCGTTCATGTCCGTTCAGATAACCTTAAGCTCTTGCTATCCCGTCGTGCTCCTCAAATAATTTGCCTTTATGAGACATTTTTTACGAATACTATTTTTTCTCTCGTGACTATACTTGTTATAGGGTGGACTTAGAAGACAGTCTTCGTGCACACGGTGGCGTCGGTGTGCTCGTAGACGCTTCATTCTATGCTAAACAAATCTCTATAAACCGCGTCTAACAGACCGTATGTACGAGGGTGAGCCTACTATCCCTTACGTTTACGGTATATCATATTTATATCGCCCCTGAGCAGTATTTAACGAAGAGGGATCTCGCTGGTCTGATGGATCAGTTGCCGTCTTCATTTATCATTGTTGGGATTTTTTTATGCCCATAACCCGATCTGAGATTCTTCACACAACTGCCAAAAGGGTGATGTAATAGAAAAACTGTTATATAGAGCCGATATATAGCGCTCGCTAACACTGGCCAATCCATACACTTCTGTACATCCTCCCGATCTTTGCCGGTGCTCGATTTAGCCATCTGAAGTTCCTCACTTTCCCCAATCTTACACTGGACAGTTCTTGATGATCTGTATGGGAGTGGCCACTTCCCGATTCTTATACGATTTGAACGTTTTTTTGCCCCTCTGTTTCTCACTCCTCTCAGGGGATACTGAAAAAAGCATAGTAGAATGTATTTTTTTCCATTTCTTGTAGCGGAGCATTTGCTACCGTTGTATTTATTGCAAGTGCAATACAAGGATCTATATCTTTCTCTCATTTTCTCTTGCTTGTTATTGCTTGGCTGCGTATCTTTGACGTCATTGCGATGTTGCCCGTCCCTGCCATCGAGGAGGCGTGCGCTTATCTAACTCTCTAGTGCATGTTTTAGTGTCATTATTTAGCTTATATTTGATTCATATAATTTATATTTTGGATGTGTTGATATTAAGTCTGTCTTGTTCTTAAAGTTAAGTATGTTATATTTTCGACACTTCCTTAGAAAAGTCTCTAGCTCCTTAGCATACATTGGACAGTATGATGCCACAATATATTGTCGATCGTTTCCACTTGTTCGAAACAGTTACACTGTTCTTTATTCACTGTTTTAATTTTCTTCAAGTATAATTTAAAATTGCCATGTCCTGTCAGAAATTGTAACACATTTGGTGCTGGTGTGAACCAATTCTTATTTGTTATTGCGTAAGTTACCTTAGGAATATACTCATATGTTATTTTTCCCTTTAAAGTTGTATTCCACCGTATCTGCCATCCAGATATTAATGTTTTTGTTATTTGGTATCGCGCTGTTTTGTCTGCACTATTATATTCCTTTTCATTCATTTGGATTGTCCCATCGCGTTGTAAGAAACGCAACATCAACCTTTGCGATGAGCCTTTCACCGTTGTGGATGCTATGGCATTCCATTTCACTAACACGGTTCTGTAAGCCGCCTATGTTGCCATCCCTAAATCATCGTGTAATCCAAGGCATTGCCCGGTGGAATTCGGATTGCGGAAAGGCGGTCATCGCTAGAAACAAAGCTTTAGCACAGCTTAACAAGTACTGTATCCCACTGTTGAAAATCTCAAAAAGTACAGAGCCAGAGAAAAACGAACTCTTCGAGAAAGTATGTCGTCCTCCTGGAAGGATTATATTTCATCTTAGACATACTTCGTATGGCAGAAATTTTGCTGAGGATCTTGCATCGCACTATGAAAGAGTCTCTAACTCCTCCGGTTTTTCTCTATCGTTTCTTCAACAGAAAGCTCGCGCGGAAAAGTATTGCTTGGTTTTTTCCAGTTGCAGAGGAGAAGGAAATAACATTCTTTTCTCAATGATGGAGCTAACCGCTTCGTTTACGTATTTGAAAGATACAGCCCCTGGTCCGGATCAAATACATAACGCGATGCTAAAACATCTTCCAGAGATAGGCATGAAATTGCTTCTGAACTTCTTTAACTATATGTGGAATGAGCATACCGTCCCTGCTCAATGAAATGAAAACCTAATTATTCCATTTTACGAAAGAGGGAGGAGATCGTTCTAATCCGCCGCACTTTCGACCGATTTCTCTGACAGGCTGCGTTTGCAAATTGTTAGAATGAATGATCAAACGTCGCCTTGTTTGGTCTCTGTAATCGCGAAACCTTCTGACCAATATCCAATGTGGTTTCAGAAAAGAGCGGTCACCGCTGGACAACCTTGTTGTGTTGCCATCCACCATCTAATCAGCGTTTGTATTGAGAGAACACCTTGTGGCCATCTTTTTTAAACTGGACAAAGCTTATGACACAACCTGGAGATACGGAATCCCACGTACATTGTACTCTTGGGNGGCCATCTTTTTTAAACTGGACAAAGCTTATGACACAACCTGGAGGTACGGAATCCCACGCACATTGCACTCTTGGGGATTCCGAGGGTCTCTTCCTGTGTTCCTAGAGAACTTCTTATCTTAACTGCAACTTGCATTGCAACTGCAATTGGTTTTAAACCGTTTACGCGACTGGGGCATGTCTACCGGCTTTATATTTTCTGTATATAAGTCATGCTGTATTCATTTCTGTAGGATATACAAAGACCACAATGATTCAGATCTTTTTCTTGGGTGCAAACGTCTTCCTTTCAACCACGTCTCCGCTTCACCATCGACACTCAGGCCCCTTAACAGTATCCATCATGGAGTTCGCATTGCTACTGATGCTAAACGCACCAGTCAAACAGAATGCTTACTAGTAAAAGCTGGAGAACCATCCCTCAACAGAAGACGTGATATTTTACTTGGATCTTACGGAATGAATCGAAATTTTGTTCATCTTAAACTGCAGGAACTTCGTTACACTGCACAGCTTCAAACATCTGCTGGAGAAAAATGGCATCATACTACTACCTCCTGTGAAATACCAACAGTCGTTCATGCATCCAACCATCGAATTTCAGCTGTCTCAACTTTCAATGCAGGACACGCCTTGTGCTGTGCACCTGCAGCACTTCGGAGAACTAAAAACTTTGTGTTTGGATGATATGTTTTAATACACTGATGGCTCATCCATGAAAGATTCCGTTGGTGCTGCTTTCCACTGTCATAGTGTCACCCCTTCTTTTCGCCTCCATTCCTTTTGCAGCGTGTACACTGCGGAGAAATATGTAATCCTTGAGGCATTGAAGTTCATTCACATATCTTCAATACGGCGTGTGGTTCTATGCCGTGACTCTGTTAGTGCTCTGTGGTCAATGTTTTCACCGTACACTTCTTACAACCTTACACTGACTATTCAGAATCTAATAAGCCGTCTAGGAGTTCAAAATTTTGAAATAGTCCTTTGTTGGGTTCCTGATCACGTTGGTGTTATGGGTAACGAAGAAGCTTATGAGGCAGCGAAGCGGGGAACACAGAAGGCAGTCCATGACATTTCAACCGTTCCTACGTAAGATTTAAAGCTTGCCATAAGGTCGTGTATTCTTAAGACATGGCAAGCCGAATGGCAATTGCGCCTTCAAGCTGAGGAATGTAAAAGATTCCGTTAAGACCTGGTCGTTTTCATCCCGTGCAAACAGACGTGAGTAAGTGATCCTTACACGTCTTCGTATTGGCTATCTTACCCATGGTCATATCTTATATGGTAAACCTCCCCCCGTCTGTGAGACCTGCAACACAACACCTACCGTGGAACACTTTCTTTTGTTGTGTTCATATATACTACCAACCGACGGAGACACAATGTACCCAACAGTTCGGGCGTTATGCTTTGGAATAAAGAAGTGACTCTGTTGTGTCTTTTTAGATTCATTGAGGAATGTGGCATTTGGCACTTTATTTATAACTGGTGTTTTCATATTCTAAATACTGGTCCGCGTGACCTACTGGATTCATTGTATTTTACTTCTTTTGGAAGGAATAAGGAATAGGTATGAAGGAACTTGTATGTTATCAATTTAATTTTTATGTATAAATGTGACTGAATAACGTGTTTAGGAATGAATATGGTAACGTGTTTTTTCTATCTTGAAACATATTATCTTTGAACTAATGACGTTTTAATCGATAGTAAAACACATGGAAGTCAATGGAATCGATGACTGTCATCAACCGCTGACAATTGGAAGTGACACGTTCCCTGCAACCTTGCGTTCCATTTTTTTCGCGTGAACGCATACAATGAATAAAATAGACTATATTTCTCAAGAAAAATAATAAAAATTAATGATTTCTTAAACTCTAATGTAGATATATATGTTGCTCATATATTATGCCTTATAATTTGAAATCACAAAATATTAGGTTCACTTTTTTTGGCTAATAATACAACGTAGAAAATAAAATAGTGAGATTCACTGAAATAATAATGACATTGTAATTATACGCACCAGAAATCGACAAATTTTTAATATACGGCGCGCGGTTTTTAAGAAAATATTTCTAGGCCCGTCGTGCTTTGCTTTTGCATTGGACACTTTTGCCTCTTCACCAAGATTACCAAGAGCATACCATAATTCTGCGCACTGTAATATGCGTTCAGAAACAATGTTTCACTGGATTTGTATATATTACCCGTCATCATTTACAACAATAACGTATTATTGTCCGACGTATTTTATACGCCGCGAGTCAGTAAATCACCTACCTGCTTGAACCCAAAACCAGATAAATATTAAATGGTCAAAATATAAGAATATTCTGTAAACGAGTAAAATACATGTTTGCTAATAATAATGATGTAAAAATCCTTATTAATTATTTTGAGAAATTGTGTCTTAACTTTGGTGTGTACTTTGTGTATTATAGTGATCGGCTTTATTCTCATTTATTTTGATCGTTATTTTACTCCTGAGTTAGGTTTGTTCCAATTCGCGCTTGTCACCACTCTGATGACATAACAATTTCCCCCATCTTTCCATTATTCGTATAAAATGTGCATTAATGAAATTTTACATTATATATTTTAAAATAGATTTGAGTTTTGCGCATCGTTACAAGAAATATGAGCTCAAACGAAAAATACTTTGCGGTTTACTCAATTATACTTTTTTATTGGTTACGATTTTGAGATCCGTTCGCGAAAACTATACATTACTTGGGCTCAATTTTCTTGTAATTTTGGTAAGAGTTCTAAAATGTTAAAATATGTACGGTAAAATATTTAACACAATAAGAAGCATTTTGAGCAATACTCACGCATTTCCATTTGTTACTTATTTTTTGTTCTTACTCTTTTTGGCCCCATGATTATCTCGTACGCAATGCCTTGTCATCACGAGAGGTATCATTCATATCATTATGATTATCTTTCTGTTCCATCTCTTTCTTCGTCTTGTTCTCTTGATGTTTTCTCATCTTGCTCATACTCGAAATGATTAATATAGGTGTAGGTGGACACGGTCCATCCAGATACTTAAGTACTCGTGGCGATAGAAATAAAATGAGGGATGAGTCTAAAGACCACTTAAAAGTCTAGAAGCCAATGCCAGTATTGCGAGATTGCCGACTTTTCCTCTCGCTGTAGACACGTAGGCGTTTTATTCATGTCTGCAGAATCTTAAGTTGGTTTGCGTCTGGACCCATCGCCTACAGCAGCCGATTCGTGGAACCGTCAGTAATTGTGACTGAAGAAGGTATTTTCGATAGAGGTAGAGCAGCGTTTGTGTGGGTGTTGCGGCATGCCATCTGGAATGGGTGGAACGCTATTGGCCACCCACACGCAACATAAATATGACAACATCGCACTTTCGCTCTATTTGTTGCATCTCGTTACTTTCCTTTCGCTGCGAGGGCTGTAAGAGGCCGTCTTAAATTATGTAACTAAAAAATTACCATTAAGAAACCCCTCCCTTCCTCAACACACCTGTAATTTTGTCTCCCTTCTCGCGAAGAAAACGGTTATTTTTTTGAAAATGAAGACACTCATTTGTACATAGACTGAATAGTTGTTACGTTATTGCTCTGTGCTCTTTCAGTGAGCGCTACAGTGACTGCGTCTGCACGGGATGGGGTTTGGCAAAATGTTGCCTAACGAATAAAATTTGCCTTATTTATTTCTAATTCGATATTTTGATTCTCCTTAAGAATTTCTATTATTTCAAACTGGAGAAATTACATTATACATTTTTTATATTAGTATTTTTAATATTTAGTATTATAATAAAGTGTTTTAAT
>NNCF01133912.1:143062-159258 GCA_002313205.1 Laupala kohalensis | reverse complement strand
GTATTTACGACGACGAAACTTGAGCAGTGCAACAATAGAGTACGTTATTTTTAATTTAATAATGATGTAATAGTATATGCACCAGACTATCTAAATACAGCAAAATAATTAATTTTAATGCACCAAGAAGTTATATTATTATTAATACCAGATTAATAAAATTAAACAAATTAAGAAAAAATAATACCAGATTAATGAAATAATGATTACTAATACCGTATTTATAACTTTCATAAAAAATTATTGCTATTAATAATACCAGATTGTTAATTGTTAATTATTTATTTGATGCATTTTATTTACAGGTAATATTTATAAAATGTGTGTTGCAAAAACAATAATTTTTAAACAAAATATTATCCCTGGTAAACCCCCCTTGATTACGTTCTAGATGTGCCACTGCCCCCCTGTGTCCTTAATAGGAGGTTTTCAGCTGGAAGTCTACTCTCTAGTCTATTGTATCATAATTATACTTCCTTGAATGCGTTTGAGTGTCAACAATGTATGGACAGTTCCAATGTATTGTAATATGAATAAAAGAAAAAGTTAAATAGCAAACATTTTCGATCAATGCAATGCACCGGTGCTATTTGAAATACCGCGTCTAGGTCATTTACAAAAATTAAGTATTTTGTAGAATCGTCCACTGGTTAAATATTTCTTTTGTAAACTTAAAGAATTTTTATGTAAACCAAATTGTTTTAGAGATTTTTAATTTTTTTCACAATAACAGATTTTCTAGAAGTTAAGTGCGCTACGTTTCCCCAGTCTTTCGTACTAGTTCGCGCATTTAGAAACAATATTTTCGAGCATGACATGATATTCTGCGTGATAAAATCACTCACGTTCAGGTTATGCCGAGACAGAAATGGCCATTGAAGATGAAAATGACATCTCGTTTCCGTGTGCTTCAAACGCAACATTGTACTCTCGACATTTAAACTTCAAACGCATTTCTGGATGTATAAACTCTTTTGATGATCGTTGACACGAAATGAAATATCTCTATCTGCCGTTTGAATCGGACGTCGCGTGCTGCATTGGCTCCGGAGCTCTCGACCGCTCCCTCACAATGGCAGCCACATAAAAACCCAATACGTCCACCCCCCACCCATCCTCCCATAATCTAATAGTAAAGGCTTAAGGCCCCAATGAACGAACGAAATAAGGTAAAAAAACATACAAGCTTCAATGAAATCCATCCCTGAAATGGTGGGTGCTTTCCGACTCGCGACCAAGTACCTTATCACCCGTAAAAAATGAATTAAAAGCGAAACTTCATCGTCGTATCAAGGAAATAAAATGCGCTGACAAATAATTGATGCGTACATATGTATTCATGTATGAATATGAAAGATATTCTTGTGTTGTTTTCTTTTTAAGTACACTCACGAATAATCAACTTTGATCGAAACAAAATAATACATTAGTTTTTATATGTCTCTAAAACACTTTCCTGATTGACAAGTTTTACATCTCATCAAGGACAAAAAATTGTTTTTTTTAAATTTATATGAAGATAACATTTTGTGATGTATTTGTTCCCGATATAAAACATTTTCATTTCAGTAAATTAATTTTGTTATAAGTTAAATGAGAACGGGAAATGATTTTTGCAACGCTGCTTATGAATTTTTGAATTAAGTGTAGTACTTAAGTATATTTTTAAGTAAAATTAACACCCATGAACAATGAGTTTCAGATAATATGCTTACATGTTCAAATGCATACTTCTATGGCACTCATACATACGTGTTTGTATAATTTTCCAAATAATTTCATGGAATTAAGTTTAAAATATATTGTGCATATTATAAATACATCGTATATATTACACAAACTTAGATTCAATTAACATCACAAAGACGATAGTGATTAACTTAAAACTTGTTAAATATTGAATATTTTGTATTAACAGAGATAATTATGTAAACATACGGTGACCGGGTGTTGCTGACACGCCTAACGTCGCTTTCGCGACTGTGTCATTCTAAATCCTTCTGTCAGCAACTGCATCCACTCTTATATGACGTTTAGGTCTTGTGTTCAGTGTGCACAACGTCGCACTGGTAAGCTCAGTGCTAGAAACCGACCAGAGCACTGCGTTGCTCATTTTATTTTACACCCATGTTATGTGTTAAATTTTATCAATTAAACTCGCTTTGCCCCAGACCCCCATATAACGGGCCGCACCCGTGCTCAACCATCTAGAGCAAAAATCCTAATTGCTAGTTTAAGGAGTCTACACATTGGAGATGGCACTCATGGAGTGTGGTAACCTTTTCTGTGTGTACGAAAAGCGTCGTCAGCTCACGCTGGGACATGAACCTTCAGCGCCATCACACGCTGACTACTTCAAATTCATTTGTCTCGATAGGAGAAAGGACCATTTGCTTTTAAATACAATAACACGAGTATTTTACTTATGTGCTATTGATATCAAGTACACGTGTAGCACATTTTTCGTACTGTTTAATTAATCTAAAAGCAGAAAATAGGTTTTGGCTGCACCGTATAATTTATAGCAATAGAATTATACAGAAAATGCCTGATTTATTGTATGTATTTACTATCATGAATAATTTTCAAATAAAAATATGTATTCCTCAGATATTTCCCGTAAACATTCTAAACTAATTTCCTCTAAATTGTTTGTATATGTACACCAACGTTACGGATGAATATGTTAATGAAATAAATTATGCCTACTACTTGTGTTTTGCCATTGCACTAGGAAACATTGATTTAATTATTACCAATTAATGAAACACCCTTTTCACTTTCTTGCATTTATCGTACGCAACGTAATTTGTCCAGGCTGGAAATTAATTTCAATTCCTTTCAAGAAATATCAATGTAAAATTTGGAGTCATGTTTTACATTCATTTGCTGTTAATTGGTAATTAAACACTAAAAAAACTTAACCACACGTACGAAATGAAAGAAGAAATCGATACAAATTCTCGATAAATATTCTACGTTATTGTATTGAATGTTGATAATTTATTGCTTTAGTGGTAATGCTCTTGGCTAACTGTATTCAAAGAGTAAACAAATAGGCCACCTGCATGTAAAATATACTAGGAGTAAAACAACTACTAAATTAACAATGATAAGTATAAAAGAGATATGATTACTATTTCAAGAGAAGCGTTGAAACATAAACTAAAATTTTGTGTTGTAAAGGATCTTACAAATTACACAAACAAAGAAAAATATGGGCACAGGATTTCGCTGAGTGATTTTGCAAAGAACTTAAAATACTTCTGTGATAAAATGCAAATACGGTCCATTGTTGGACGTGTTGTAAGAGATTCAGAAATAGTGAATTATATTAGAAAAATTAACAAATACATTTAAAGTAGAACATAAAACATTGTCAAGAACTATAAAATTAACCCAAAATTCTTTTTACACGGTAAAAATTACTGTTTCTGGTCTAAAAATGAATTATTTAAGAACGTAAACAAATTTTTGAAATGAATCAAGGAATCAACACAAATTTTCACCGCCCGCTGCATAAATGAATTGGTTTCACCGTGCCTTATTGAACAAAAAACATTATATAATATGTAATGAACTTAGATTTTGCACTTTCAAGGATCATTAAACAAATTTTAATCTCAGTACTACAAAATCTTTGAAAGCGATTGATATCAAATATGTTTAAGAGAATGATACATTCCTTAGTATCTAACGTATTCAAAAACTAAGTTTGACAATGTACATAATAAATATCTTTGCAATGTAAATACAATACAAATACGTACCTGAGCTAATCGTTCAGAAAAGTAATACCACACATTAGTGAACAGAAGACATTTTAACGAATAAAACTTCATCACGATTACGTTTGGCAATTTATAAATGTTATTCATGAGATGCCATTTCATATATGTCCACAAAGATCCATTTTTGTCATTTTATTTGCTCAAAGACACAAAACAATTAACACATATGGTGTTTATTATAAACTGATTGTAAAATTAAAACACACAATACTTCAACAAGTCTATAAAACCTTAATTAAATTGCACTATTCACGATAAATCCCAATACGATTGGATCTGACGTTCGAATGAAAAATCTCGGAACGTGAGAAAATACTCTGAATTGATCTGAATGAATCTCAGAATAAATGATAAGTCATAAGTGATAGTCATGAGTGTCCTCTGCGCCTCCGCGCACCTCATTTTATAATAAACATCCCTTCTTCTCCTCAGAATTTTGAAGAAAGTTTACGTCCTTCTTCATGCCACGTGATTTCAGGAAGCAATAATTTTGTTTGGCGAACTCCACGTGGAATCTCCTCGATAGGCTGAAGGTTCGTGACGTATGTTGTATTCTCGACGAATCACGCCCTTCTGTTTAACATTGAAGTTCGTCGCTTTCTCTCGACATCGTACCGAGACCACGTGGCTACCTCTTGCCAAACTAAGTGGTTCTCACGCAGCAACTTTTATTGTCCAGTGACAGTTGGGCTACCGCCAAAAGAACTCTTAGTTCTGCGAGTCTGAACTTGCCACATGTCCCTAGGACTCTCGTGCCTCGAACCGTGCCCCTCTTAGTTAGACGTACTGCGTCGTCCACCTGTTTGTATATCGTGCCGTCTCGCTTTGATCAATTGAGTTTTCTTTCTTTTCAACTCCCAAATTTTTTGATCTTGTTTTTCGGTTCTGGGTTCCATCTTGAGATGTGCAAGAAACCGCTCCCTTGAACCTCATTTTTCTCCACCCACGCCTTCTGTACAAACCTTACAAAAGAGACCCCTGGATAATATTGGGTTGATTTCCCATTGTATCTGTCACGTCTGTTCTTTCTCTCTGTGCGGTCTACTACGTATAACCGTCTCTTGAATTTCGCCTCTTTGACTCCCACGCTTTTGTTAAATGTTTACAAAGCGGCCTCTGGTTAATTTTTACCATGTTCCCAATTATTTTAGTTATTGCGGGCGCGCGCGACCTACCGCGCGTAACCATCTCCCTTGAAATAAATTTCTATTATGGTCTTCCTTCTGAAAAATGGTAGCCTTTCACTTTTTCAACGGTAGCAACCGCTCCTCCGTCGGCTCGTCGCGCGGGCTTTTGTTGACGCCCTGTCCACATCGCCTCCTTCAACGGTCTGTTTTGAAATGTTTCTCGAGTTTCTAACGTCTTACTTTTAATTTAAAATTAACGAAATTAATATATCGTGACAATATATACAAGGTTCTTCAAAGTCGTTATACAATGTTGCTTCCGCGATCCGGTCGCTCAGATAACACCACGTTCAGTGGATTGTCCGCCTCACGTAACGCATTTGAATTCCGACGGGTACATTTGTAAGCTTCATAGTCAACAGTCAAGCGAGTGAAGATTCATATCTTCTGATTAGCAGCCAATTTTAATTGTCTTTCTGCTCTTGTAATTTATCAATATTAATCAAACTTTGAATTTTAATTGCAATAATCCCTAAGGTGTTTCCTTTGTAATCTCAAATTTCATTGATTACTTTTCCAATTTCCATGCAACAGATATTCCAAATAATTCACTTATATTAGCATAGCATTATTACAATCGTTTATATTATAAACAATTATATTATATTACAATTATAATAATCGTTTATAATACAATTATAAAGTATGTATAATGAAATTATTGTATTCGTTTACAATTGGCTACGGAATAGTTTATCATCAAATTTTCGTGATGTCCAATGTTGTGTGTACGTCTATGATAAAAATTTCGTTCCCCGATAACAAAGTGAGGCATCGAAACCAAAGTTAAGAGTTAACTTTGAGTGCGTTGGGAATAAATGCCTTTTACTGGATAGTTCATTCCGGCTTCATTTACACACCGCGCTCCACTTCGGGTTTAAAAAATTATATCGTAAAAAAGGAAGCGCTTTTGTAGAATTTAGCCGATAACGAAATTGTAAAGCGTTCAGCGAGGAAAATAATTATTCAATATTTACAGATAAAGTCAGGGAAATCCGAACTTTGTAACATTTTGAGGATATATATTTTTAACACATCGAACTGTTAAATTTTGTAGAGAATTGATAGTTTTAATGTTTACCCTTCTTTTCTATAAATGATTTTCAAACGTAGTCGTTTTTGCAATCCAGACTGTTTAGTTCTGTGACCTTTTTGCTTTAGAAAAATAATTGGAAAATCTAGTTGGTTACACTCCAGATTTTCTACTCGAATGTCGAAGTCGAAACATTTCTCATTATTTGTACGTCATGAACTGAGAATGTGTTATAATTAAACAACACAATACATGCATTGGAGGATACGAATGTGTTTGTTAATTTTGTTAATTTTATTTGCGCACTCACATTCGGGCATTTATTTTGTTTTCAAATTAAAAAGCATTTTTCATTTCTGGAACATTAAAAATCCATCAGTATCTTTAGTTGCACTTTTCCTCGTAGCCTTGCCACGTAAAATATTTCCCTCAAAAACTTTGAAGGTAATTCTGTTGCGAACTTTATATCGTTGCTGCTCTTACACCAGTGTATTAATGGTTGCCTTAACTTGTAATATAAATTCAATTTAAACTTCTGATAACTTGAAAAGAGTCAACTCCTGCTTTTATTCACCTCAGGTGCACTCTCCTTGAGTAATGAGGTTTCTCTACACTTTTGACCTCGGAATGCTGTTCGAAAATAGAGAAAGGTAATTAAGAATCCGTAGGCGGAGATCAATAATATTAGCAAAATTGGAAATCTAAGAAACTCTATGACAATGCAGATATGTGCTTTCAGGAATCAAGAGTATTCTTCTTACATATCACGTATATTCAGGAGTGGACTTTATTCGATGTCAATGATCCATTGTTATAACACGGCTTACTCTATTAGTTTTTTTTACTTCTAATATTTATTTTACAACTATAAAAAATAATGAAGATATTACTGTTTATTATTTCTATGCCCTTTCAATGCCGTTAAACAAAACTTTTCCTAAAGTAAGGCATCATACGAAATTTATTTTTTTTTTGGCAGTGGGATGTATCATCTTAAATTTTAATATTTTTTTGTTTAAATTTTTGTTTAAAACCATCCGTTTGCCATTGTTAAAGGAAGTGTGAAAATGTTCTTATCGCTGCGCGGTCAGAAGCAGAGCCGTTCGCACCAGCGCTCTACGGAGTCGCATAGGTTTCCTCCGTCTTAGGGTTCGGAGCTGGGAGAGCGCGCCATTGCAGAAATACGGGTGTCATGTCACACCCTAGGACGAATCTCGTGCATTCGTTATGAAATTAGTAATGGTTGGGTGATCTTTCCGTTATATGTTGTGTATCAGAATATCTTTAGAACTCGGACACGATTTGTATCAAATTATTCCTCTAGTGTATAATACCGCAACCCAACCAATTCTCTTCAAAATTGTTTTTTACCTTGAAAAATTGCAACTGCGACACACAGAATTTTGTTAGTGGTAAAACATGATAAAATATGGTAAAACGTGACTGTCTCAGGGTTTGATAAATTTGTCTCCTCTTCCGTACATGCTAAAAATATTCTCTTGTAAATTAGAGCAAGTTAAATTACCATATTCATCCGAAACCATGTCAATTATATGAATTTTTTTCAAAATCAATAGAATCGTTTGCAGGGGAAAAATACATGTACAATGAATGCTCTTGAGAAACAAATCTGTTTAACCGAATTGATACAATGGAAGAAGACCTTCTTGAATTAGGATCTCCTAGTTTACAAGATCGTGAAGCATAAAAATTACAAAAACACAGGGTTTTGGCAAAGAATCAAACAACAAACATTGTCGGAGTCAAAGGGAAAAGTTTGAATTAATATTCTTCTTACAACTGCTTTTAATTAAGTTTCACCCCTCGTTGTGACTGCACTTATTTTATCATAATATTATTAAACAATAATCCTTCAAATGTTTGAGTTATTCAACGGATTGTCAAAATTATTAGAAAGCTATTTAGGTATATACGAATTGAACTGTGCATATAAGTTTCCTCGTTCGTATGAAGGATTACTGGGTCAAGAATAAGACACACGCGGGTTGATTTCCATTGTCAGTATCCGATCCATTTGCGAAGAAGAAGAAGAAGAAGAAGATAAAGAAGAAGAAGAAGAAGATGATGATGAATAAGGAGAAGGACAATTAAAAGAAGAAGAAAGAGAAGAATTTAAAGGAAATAAGAAGAAAAAGGGTACATATTTAACTCGTTAGATATGAACATGATTAAAACAATGCACAATATTATAGTAATTATATTAGTATTACGTTTTCCTTAAAATATTACTTAGTGTCTATAATTGTAATTTTCTTTGTTGTCATTGAGACAAGGGTGCACAATTTGCAACGTAATCCTCTTTTATCAGACCAAGAGAATGATGAATTTCTACCATATGGCGCTTTACAAAAACTAATTAATTGTCGTATGATTGTTAAGTATACAGACAGATAACTGTATCCACATACTGATAACTACATTCTCATTCATATTTGTCAAGTTATCTTCTGGAATCAGCTGAGTTGGATTCTAAAATTCGAGATGTTATTTCGAATACTAATGTTCGCCCAGTAATACTTCTAGGAGAGTTTATATTTTCTTCTAAAGGGGTGAATATTAGAATGAGAAATTTTTCTTTGTAGTTCACTGGCTGGATTAATAATATTGCAATTTATTTTAGAGAGAAATTATATTTGAATGTATGGATTGGTTAACTATGAGATGCAGCTTACTGCTGACCAACAACAACAACAAAAAAAAATACAATGTAGTAAGTATCGAATTTTTCCTTATTCTGACTATTGGTTATCCGTAGTTCCCAACGGTGTTTAACGAACACACCAGTTGCCATAAGATTTAATTTTATTATATTCATATTTGTGGTAAATTACATAAATTAACCTTTATGGTCTTTCGTTAAAATTAGAATGTATTGCTAGATGGTACACGGTTATGACTGAAAGTGCGGACGGCGTAACTGCCAAGTTCCTTAAGGGTAAATACCAGTTTATTGTAACCACAGTCCACGACAAATACAGGGCCAAATCACAGGGCCATAAGCCTCGCCAAAATTACGATCTATTTTAACTATATTGTAGAAAGCAAATAAAGCACAATTCAATTCAATATAATCAAATTAGATAATAATCATCTTTGGAATATGAACAAATTGATTCAGCGGGACATGCATGAATTAAAAGTGAGAAAAACAAACAACGTTTTCTTCGGTATTTTATGTCTGAAAAATTAGAAATGTTTTACACTTATGTCTAGTCAATCATCCTATACTGTGATATTTAAATATATAAAATGATTTTGTATTAATTTTTAGTGTGTTTTATTTCAGAGTACCAGTTCTGACAACTTGCGGTGTGAGTGGTTTGCAGTTCATAGGTGAAGGTAAGATTTTACAACAATAGTAATCAACTCTTCAATTAATCTGTTATTGGATACTTCAATGATGGCACTGTGTATTTCGACATGTTATTACACAAGCGATAGCGTTGTTATTCGCGTAATTAACTCGATTGAAAATGACCTACTGAATATCAATTACAATATTGATGCAGTAAGTTGTCTAAAAGAAGGGCTCAACATTCATTAATCACTGCGTGACCATTCACGTGGAAAAAAGGACGCTTTTCTTACATTACTAGCCAGTAAAATATTCTCACACAAATTTGCATACATGAACGGTATCAATAATAAAAGGAGAGGTGATGTAAGTAAAAATTTAACGATATGTTCTCCAAGATGTTTAATTAAAGAAAATAAACAAGGATGTACATTAGCATACCCCGAAACCAAAAATTACAATAAAATAACTAATCCCCACACTAAAACTGAGTGTAATTCTGAAAACTAACAAAAAAATAAACCTTTTACATTAAATATTAATAAATCATGCAATAACCATTACGCTATCTCGCGCTCTCTCATTTCATGAACCATAAAACTAAAAATCTCAGATTCCTCTACTCACTCACAGAAATGTATCGAAACATTATGGAACAAAAATGGAATGTGTTCAAACCTCCGTTTATGAGATATGTGTTGATTGACTTATGTATAGGCACTCCCCTTAAAATTAAGTTTGTTGTGTTCATTTGATTTCACATTCTTCTTTCAATGGCTTTTAATTAAATTTGATCCCTTGTTGTGTCTCCGTTTATTTTCTTTATAGTAAAAATTATAATTAAATAATAATCGTCTACTCCAAAAATGATTTATTCAAATCTTTGTCAAAATTACGAGAAAGCTATTTCAGAACCTATTTAAGTAAATACGAATTGAACTGTATGTATAAGTTTCCTCGTTGATTTCATATCAATTTAAGAATTTGTTCATGATTCTCTTTTAAGACTGTCCCTTCTAAAAATATACTTTTCTATCTCATGAAAGTCTAAACAGGATACAGAAAAAGACACCTATCTCTCTTTATATGACTAAAGCAGAGGTTACTTTGAAGAAGAAAAGAACAATTGTTTTTACCCGGGTGTTGTGGGTATTTCCATTTTCCTTGATTTGCGGTAAATTACATTCTCTCACATCTTGAAGTCAGTAAATCGAACATTACAGCACAGCACATTGTAATCTGTTCACACGCAGTTCTGCTCCAATTCCAATTGTAACTCTCCAAGTCCGCATCTCTTTCAATTTGTCTTCTTTGGGATTTGATTTCTGTTCATCACTCTCATTAGTCTTCTTATCATTTCTCATCCATGATATACCCGGTTCCTTCTTATTTTCCTCTTTTTTGTCGCAGGTTTTGTTGCTCTCTCCGGTTAGGGTGCACCTCTGGAAAGATGGAAATAAAACGAGAAAATAAATATTACTATTTTTAATCAAGTTCATTTGAGATTATCAGATACTGTCTCTGTTATTCTTCGCGTTTAACTTAATGAAGAATTTTTATGAGTAATCAAAATTCATTTTCTCCTCATGTGAAGCTTTATAACTAATAAATTTAAAGAATTATCTTAATTAAATATTTCACCTTGTTCCATTCCATAGGGTACGTGTTTATGTATGTGTTCTTCTCGAGGCCGGGTCGCAATCCGTATAAAGCCATGAAGGCTGGGTACGCGAAGTCCACGTTGAAGAACCGCTGGGGAGCTTGCATCGTCATAATCGGGCTTCAAGGAACATGTATTGCTTTAGATGACTCAACATTGAATCTCGAATTGAAATAAAAGGTAATACACATTAATGTTTGAAAGAAGATGCAACTCTAATATTTGTCTATCGAACTGAGTAACTTACATAAGGTCAATTCAGTGTTGTTTAATCGTCATTTCCGGGTTCTTTAATCGTCATTTCAGAGTAATCAGCCAATACTCGCCTTCTTCTTCTTCTTCTTCTTCTTCTTCTTCTTCTCCTCCTCCTTCTTCTTCTTCTTCTTCTTCTTCTTCTTCTCCTTCTCCTTCTCCTTCTCCTCCTTCTTCTTCTTCTTCTTCTTCTTCTTCACTTGATCTCAATGGCACGTCTATTCAGTACGACACACTCGCAGCACACAGTCACAGTGAAGTTATGGAAACGTACCACACATTTTTAATAGTTCTATGTCGGGGAAGATTTCTTTTGTTGCTTCGCAAACCCCTGCATGCAGGCTTGCTTCGCATTAAGATTTCCTCCTCTCCAAAATAAATACTCAAAGGTTCAATTAGAACGAGGTTTATTGCGAAGAGTGATGTCATCTTGGAAATCAGTTAACAACATGGCTATCATGTAACTTTCGTGTGGGGGAGTTTCATAATTTCTCGGTATATGTAGGAATGTGTTCCTACATCTATATTGTTGAGATAAGTGCGTAAATACAAATCGAGCATTGTTTTGATAGTCATTATAGAGTTATTTATATGGATGCTAGGATCTGTGTGGTGCGAGTGTGTCGTACTGAATAGACGTGCAATTGCGGTCTAGTGAAGAAGAAGGCGAATATTGACTGATTACTCTGAATTGAAGATTATATAACCTTGATTTGACAATTAAATAACCTGGAATTGACGATTAAGCAACATTGAATTGACCTTATGTAAGTTACTCAGTTTGATAGATGAATAGTATCATCTTTAGACTTTCATGAGATATATTATTAGAGAATGAGATGATATTTCTCATACTGGTATGGAATGATCGAAGAAGCTTATGTCCGTAAGTTTGAATTGGATATTCTTACATACGGTTAAAAAAGCTTTTTAATAGTTTGTAAATTTAATGGCTGTCTTATAAAAAATATTGCAATGATACAAAATATATTTTACGATGAATTTTTATAACACATTTAAATAAACAAATAAATGTGTCTAGTCAGACGTGTAGTGTTCCAAAATCCCCTTGTCGGTGTGATTGATTTCGTTACTTTTTTTGGATGTACAATCCTGCTATGGTATTCGCGTACGAGAGGAAAATGCAAAATTGGCCTCTAAGAATAGTACTTCCGTGCAGTAGATGTAAAAAAATAAGATTGGAAGATAAATGAAACGCTCTACAATATACGTTAGTACGAGGAGTCTACAATACAATGTATCTCTATTTGTTAAGTCCTAAATAATTTGATACCGAAGAAGTACTATGAATTATATAGGGGTAATACAGGGCAGTCAAGACAAACTCCATATTGTTCTTCCAGCTCATAAAACAACATATCAAATATGTATTTCGAACGAATATGTGAAAATTTTGCATGAATTTCCCAAAGAAGTAAAACTGTCTCTGTCACTGACCTTGTTTACATGACAATTTCGTGAAGGTACGAAAACATGGGCAGTAGTTTTTCCGTCAGCGTTGTCTGTAGAGTGTACACAGACGTCAGTAAACACTGCCATTTCGTCGTCAGATAACTGACGTAGGCCGTACTCTTGTCACCGAATTTTCTCGTACCGTGTAAACACTACCATATGTCAGCATAACTTATGCTCAAGATAGTTCTGACAGAAGACAGTGCCAGTTAATCTTTCACTAACCACGATCACCAGATGGTAGCGGGATTTCAATTGTTTAATCATCATGAATAATGTGCCAGAAATTTTTACTGCAGAGATTTTTTTAAAATTTTTGCTCAACAAATTGTTGATCAACTATAGTCAATAGTTGTTAAATTACTGTGTTTGAAGAAATTTAATATTTTTTTTTGTGAAATTAGAAACTGTACATTACTGAGATATTTATTATTTATTATACTATGTTCATTTACGGTAACAGATATGGTGTAAACATCTGTCTCCTTGTGCGTCTGTAGCGGGCAGCGTTCACTGGCAATCACTGTGCTACCACCATTGGCCAGTGTTTACTGACGTTCCATCACGGTGGAAGTGATGTTTCACGAACACTGACATTTTTTTAGGGACGCACGGCCAAATGGTAGACTCAATGCCCACGGCTTTTTTTTCACTTTTTTTATACTCTTCCCTTTATCCTTCCTCTTCCCTTTATCCTTCCTCTTCCCTTCATTCAGGAGAAACACTAATAACTTTCCTCCAAAGTGTGATTGAACTTACTTTGGGCAACAAAGGCCAAGCTGTTCAACTGCAAAATGGAACTACTTTAAACATATCACCCACGTATACAATCTCAAGTCCACATATGACCCAACCTTTTCCCCACAAATACTGTGAAATAGGCCAACTTAACCCTCGCGCAATTCCATAACGCGTTCGCAGCGCTGCGCTGCACTATGGGAACTCCCACGGCTGCCACCTGAGCAGAATACTCGAGTGCTGTGGAGCACCTTCATGACCCAAATAATCTCAGCGCACGCCGCTTCAGCACGTGACCAGCCTCCCAGCTCTCGCATTGGCGCTTCTCCGTCCGAGCGGGGAATTCCCCTTGTAATACCTCCACATTTCATTCCAATTTATCTCGCTGAATTATCTTTTCTCTTCTCTCATTTCGGTAATTTAAAAATGGATACATTTAGTACTACAAATTGGTCATTTCGTTTTTGAGTTATTGACTCTAGGCTCTGTTCGAATTAAAGAAACTGTAGAAATTAGGGTGGAATATTTGAAGCATGTCTTTCTATATGCCAATGTACAGTTCTTTTTAAAGTTATTCACAAAATGCATTATATTGAGGGAGGGAAGGGGGACAGTTCGCCGTATCTCATAGTTTTTTGTTTTTTTTTGTAATTTTGTATTTAATTCTAATATATTGTATAATCTGTATATACTAACCTACATAAACTTGTCTAATTTACTTTTTTGACAATAAACATGCTGGAAAATTAGTTGAAATTAATGCTTAATTTTGACTGTTATAATTGACAATCACGAGAGAGGAATTATATTTCGTGGATAAGAATAAACATAAGATGTTGAAGTTGGTGAAATAAAGTTATTTAATTCAAACCCTGACTCTAGATAGTGAAATATTTCATCTGTAGATCAGGTAAAAACAGAAAACATTCGCACAAATACGTGTGTGTTTGATCTATCACCAGAATTATTTTGCTTTGGATATCTTTGAATCTCGATTATACATTTGTTATAAATTGATACGAAATAGTTTGCAGCCAAATTCAAAACGCATTGATTTCTTAAGATGAAATATCCAATGATTTTTATTCATATGACGTCACGTATATATAAGCGTCTACATTACTTCTCATTTTTCCGTCTGTATTTATTTTATATCTGGTTTTTATTATTTTCTGCAGTATTTTTACATTTTATTTCAACTTAAAATAGTTAAGATAGATTACTGAAGCTCAGAAGTGAATATGATTGTAGAGTACGTGTTTTGTTTTGTTCTATACATGGATTGGTGGAAGAACTGGAGTGATAATGACACATATTCCATATATACCTTGGATTATTCTATTCTAAATCGTTCCATTCTGCTTTTGTGCCCTTTTTCGCCTGGAAACCTCCTAGGTGTTTAGGAGATGGATGAGGCGTCATCCCACGCAATGTCACTCTGTTCTAAAAGAAACGAGAACGTATCCAGAGGATCAAGGGGAAGAAGAAAAACTACTGCGCCGAATCAGACACAGAGTGCTTCATGTATTGTACTATCTTAGATTGACAGAACTTTCAAGGAAATTATCTATCACTGGATATCTAATTGAATAAGTCATTGAAAAAATTGGAATGAATTAATGAAGTTAAAAGGAACGAGAATGAGAGATATGACCGGAGATCGAACCCGGGACCCTCAGCTTTACGCGCTGGAGCGCTAATCACTACACTCTCACATTCAACTCACGATTTTGTCTGACTTATTCATTAAATTTAAATTAACTCACATACCTCATAATATAACACCATTAATCTCTTCCCTAATGGAGTGAATCCAAAAACGTTTATTTATAACCAATCTTTTATATTAATTGTTAACAATTAAAGTACTTTAGACAAAACATTTCTTCAATACTCAAAATATATGTTGTGTGATAAAAACCCTGGATTTGGTCACTTCGTCAAACTGATTATGATTTAGAATAAATATCAATTATTCAGAAATCAGAATTATTTTTTATTTCTCACAACATTAGAAATACGATATGTAAAAAAAAAAAAAATAATTAATGATTCATGTGCTTTTAGAGAATTAAGTACAAAATGGACTCTAAAATAAATTGCTACCCATCCGTAATCTGCAGTTGTTGAAGAAGTTGGTCTCGTCAACCCATGTCTATGAAATGGTTTGGAATGATTGGAAATAAACATCTCTATCGTGCCTATATTTTTATCTTGTCTTTTATTAGACTTTCTGTGAAATTTTGAAATTCCATTTGAGCAGTTCAACAATATAGATCATATTGCAAAATTATTTTATTTTTTTCAATAATACTTTCAATGCCATTTCCAGATATTAATGAAGACAGTATATAACTTACCTAAATACTAAATACGTTTAAAACTAGACCGACTGTCCAAATACATAACAAAAAATCTTACATTACGCACTAAAATAGACTTACCTGCTACTTTAAGTCAACTTTATTCATCTACTTTAAGTCAACAAATTAATTAGAAGTGAATTATAAACTCATACTATACAGATCCAACACAAAATAGTGGTAATGTATTGCGAAATATGAAATTACACCAATTGTATTACATTTGTATATTTGAGTGTAATTTTCTATCCGTTACTTAAATGAAATACTCGTCATGTGGCTGGGAAAAGCAATTTAATCGCATGAAAATAAATAATTTAAGTTAATTAAGAAATTATATTTGAAATCATGTATTTCTGTGTATTTATTATATATATATATAT
>NNCF01133912.1:125713-142911 GCA_002313205.1 Laupala kohalensis | reverse complement strand
CTCATTGCTGTGACACACACACACACACAAATCCTTTTCAAAGGAAACACATTATTCAGGAAAATTTCGTATAATTTCAAAACATAAATACATAATTCTCACTAACACAAGTAATTTCCCTATAGCACTTCCCCAAAATAATGACAAAGCATAAAATTTCACTAAAATACATTTAAAAAATCATAAATAACCACTGACTTTACAAATGTAACTTCTCTTTTACATTGCAACATGGAGTTTATGTGTTTAACAACACCATGTGAGATGAAGGCTCATCAACACACCACAAACTGTTTACAAAATTTACGCTCACTCTGTCTTATAACCGCACTGCTTCTACCATGAATTAGGGCGCTTGTGTCATGGCCAATAGTTTTTCTCATTCAAATTTCAAATACAATAGACACAAGTAATAGGTGTCACAAATACACTCTTGAAATGGAAGGCCGTCATTGGCACATCCCAAAATTGTTACCTCTATGGCTGAGAACTGGCGCTAGACATCCTTACAGAAGGGAGGCTGAAAAGGAGGGACTCTTTAATACGATGTATCATTGGCGATGTGAACTCGACCAGGTGTCATCTCAGTCGCCATCCGATCAGCGATTTCCATCTGCCGTTAGAGGTGTTGATCGCGCTCAGCTGAGAGTTGCCGCGCATCGATTACTGTCTTTTAAGTTCGAACACTCGATCGACCTCGATACGATTTTTATCGATCACGTTCCGCGAAGAATTTAAATGTGGCTTGTCGAATATCGAGATTTGTATAAATCGATCATAGAATCTGACAAAGTGAGATAAATACCGCACTGACTGTGATCATAACGATCCAACATGACCTCGTGATCAAGCGTCTTTGTTTCGTCTTCTACGTCTGGTACATTTCTAAAATTTAGGTCACAGCCAATACAAGGACCCATATTTCGCCTCCCCCCTCATCCTCAGGGAATCCCTTGGTTCTGGACAAGAACCCTTTCTGAGCAAAGAAAAGGTTGTACTCTCCTTTTGTCATTGAATATTATATATCATCAAGAAACTACAATAAAAGTATACGTGAAAATACACAACAAATATACGGAAAAATAGATAAACAAAAAAGTATAATTTGTAAGACACGAATATTATAAACAATTACTTCACAAATTAAAAAAAAATAACATACTCACAATACATAGCGTTACACTTAATTGTATTTTGTATTAAACATAAGAAATTTTATTTTTATTTTTTAAATTTATTTTACTATACTTTGCGTCATGAAATTGTTTAAGGAATCTGTTTTATGTGTTGACGCAATACGTTGCATATAATGTTCAAGTGACTGATATCGTTGTCTTCCCAAAATCATTAGTTCATCGATGTGTCGATGTTGCTGTTGGAATCTCGACGTCCATGATACAATCCTCCAAGAGCTACAGTCTGTGTCTGGCGATTGCCTTCCTGAGGTGAACTTTGATATTGATGACGCCACTCGAACCCTATTTTTCACAGTTCAAGCACGACGCGGACGCCTCGCATCCGACGGAAATAGTCTTTGACGTGTTACATATTCTCCGCGTGAAAGAAGGTTTCTGCGAAGTTCAAATGAAGTTTTCCGCTTTCATCTATGCATACGCTCTGTCTACAAGTCGAAAGTCGTGTTACTGACGGGAAGCTTTCAGTAGATCTTGGAAGAAGCGGAAAACGAGAAATTCGTGGAAGGCGAGAAACTGTTCGTTTTACACCTCTTTTATTCAGGTTTCACGATCAATTGGGAAAATGTCGGAAATTATGTGTTTAGCTTTCTGTACGAGCATTACCACATACAAAAGACATATTGTAGAGCGGGGAATAGATGAGGACAAGAGAATGGTAGGAAAGAATGATGCAAGAGTGACCAAAAAGATTATGTGAAAGTGAGATAGCCAAGAGTGACACAGAAGATATGAGACAAGATGGAAGACTAAACTCAGAAAGACTGAAAATGACTAGTGATTAGTGATAATGACTAAAATTGCACAATGACAGGTACTTTATGGATAGCTTTAAAAGTTAAGGGGTGTGGTGAGGGAAAAGACCCTTGTAATAACATTGTATATAGACAAGATTGTCACAGTTTTGGCCAAATACAGATAAGAAGTATATGAAAGGAATAGTTTTCTAAAAGTATCCTTTGTTTTAATTTCCACTGCGGAAGAAAAAAAAACATGAAGATTTCTGTAAGAAGACCAGTCATAATGTACGGCTCTAAAACATTATTTTTCCTTCGTTGAATTTATTTCCTTTATTATTATTATTATTATTTTACTACTCCACTTAGCGCATGTGCTAAGGCGTTATTTCTCTTCTGATCTTCTGCTATAGCACTTTCCGTACTATATGAGCTGCACACAGCACCACTGCCCGCTGCATTTGTAGGAGACTATATTTTCCGGGAATTTCCTTAACTAGCTCTGCGGTGGTATTAGAGATGAGGCCTGTTGCCCCGATGATGATAGGGATAACTGTGGTTCTTAAGTTCCACATTCTCTCTATCTGCAGGTCCTTGTACTTTAGTTGTTATTCAGCCTCCTTCTGCGTTTTGTTGAAGTCCGATGGAATAACCACGTCAATCAAAAGGCACTGTCTCCTATTCTTCTCTTTCACCACCAGGTCCGGTTTATTCGCTACTACCGTTCTGTCTGTGTGTATCTGGGTATCCCACATGATTGTGTCAACTACATCGGTTGTGTCAACTACAGCGTCCGGGTTATGTTGGTACCACTATTCATCTACATCTATGTTGTAGTGCTTACATATGTTCCAATGGAGTTGCTTTGCTATTATTATTATTATTATTATTATTGTTTTCTATCGAACACAAAAATATGAGATTTTATTATCAGCATCTACTATTTTTGAACTCTGTTGAAATTTAGAAGTCTAATAATGAATATTTGGTCACGTAAGTTCAGCCCATTGAATAACACAACTCTAATCCAAATCATTCTGCAAAAAATAAGTAAAACGTAATTTCTAACATTTTCGATAATACGTGTGGTTATGAAAAATCTAATTTTATTAAATATTTGAATTCATAACGGTAAATAATTTAATAATTAGGTACCTAACTTAAAGATGTATTGATATTGAACCAATGAAACTATTTTTGTTTCGATGTATGCGTACTATTCGTAAAAGAATCCAATAACTAATTCACATAATGAAATGTTTATGAAAAAGTACCATTTCCGGACATTCAAGGTTGGGAATCTACAAGACCCTGATCCTTGCGTGCGGGATGGGTTTTCGCTGTTCCTCTACACCGACTGTGTTATTGAGAATTGATCGCGTCCTAAACGACTTCTGCAGGGTCTTTGTTGGGATAAACATCATATACACCTTAGCTGTTAGATAGAATCGGTGCCACCATCTAGTGGTTAATTCGAGATATAGAGAAGTGTCACGTCACTTGCCGCCGGGGTTGTTGACTCATTTCAGTGATTGAAAGGGACACACGTTTTCTCTGCTGAGGGCTTAAATATTTTAACCTCGTCTCGAACTGTGAAAGAAATCTAACGGTGTTAAGAACGAACTTGTCACACGTATAGCTTCGAGGCCTTCTTTCGCAAAACTATCCTTCTGACATAGAGACTTAACCTCCGATCCACTGAGGTTTTCACAATTGAAATACAATTCTAGTAATAGATTAAAAAAATTCGGTCAAACAAACGAAATCAAAAACGGAATAAAAACAAAATTACTTATTTTTTTACAAGAATGGGTATGTTTAACCAATTTTTATAAACAAAATTTAAAAATTTTACTTGGAAAATTCTATTCGTAAATTTGTTTTAATTAAATATTCTTTATTGTATCTGTTGTTAATATAGAATTCACCCTTAGATACAATTTTTTTTTCCATTTCTCACCACTTTTTTATTTCTGAGGAGCTGCTTCTATTTCCTGTAAAACCATAAACGTCACCAGACACTCAGCGCAGCGCAACCCATTTCCATTGGCTCTTCAGTCGATCTCCCTCAAGTCCTTCGTCGCCTCTCAAACTGCTGCCCATCACGTGCTCCACTTGCCAACTCCCATCAACGCACTTTTACGAACATGCCATTCATCTGAGATGCACTAGAGGAATTTACATTCTCCATGTCCCAAGTCGATTTAGTTTCAAAATTACGCCAAAGATATATGTGCGGAGAGATTTTTCATTAATATAACGTATAATTTTTCAAATTTCTATAGCAATCCAAGGATTGAAATTCTTATTAGAATACGTTTTATTATTATACAATCTTTATTATATTTTAAAAATACTTATGAGAACAATTATTCTAAAAATACTTATAAGAGCTTCTTTGCTAATATAACAGGTAATTTAAAAATATTAATAATATAAAAAAACGATTTGAATTTTCAATGGCAAATAATTTCAAATAAAAATTAATATAAATTCACTGCATATCACAAAAAATCCATGAACTAGTACATCTGATGGTGTCTCGCATTAGAGATTAAATGTAGTGTTTTATTTACTTGATTTTTATATAAATTGTTTTCTTAATTGTGACAAGCTGTGAATTTATTTTAATTTTTATTCGAAATTAAATTGTCTGCTGAAAACTCATATTGTGTGTTTATATTGTTTCTATTCCGAAGATTGTAGGCCTGAAAGATTATCATTGTTATAATTTTAAAATTTACCTATACACTTCTTCCTGGAGAGTACAAAAGATTTCTGTACTCAGGGGTTGAAATTCTTATTAGAATACTTTGAATGTTAAAATTAAGATAGCGCTATTTTGTCTTACGACAACTGATAAAAAAAGAGAATTTTCAAAACATTTCTTGCATTAGCTTATATGTTGAATTATGTTACGTACAGAGCAATTAGACTTAGGTTACTGATTCGAAATATTTCTGGTTTGGTTAATTCCGATTTTTGCCGAATTTTTACTAAGGCCTGATCTGGAAAGTCAATAATCATTCAGAAATTTTCTAATATTCCTTCAGTTTCCCACGATGACGGTAAAAAATTACACAGTAAAAAATTACAAAATGTTTTCTTAGTCTGAATATTTATTACAATACTCGTCAAAATGTTCTCGGATCCCTGTCTTCTGTTGACATGTCTTAGAAGAACCGTAGACGTCAGGGAATACGGCTTTTAATGATGTCGCTTTAAGTGATGAGTGTTCATAATCAACTCAGTGTGGATCCGCTCTTAGAGAGGTTTGTTAATTGGACCCACGAGTTTTCTCTTAAATCATATAAGTTATGCCTTTGGTTAATGTTCCCATGAACGACACGCTCAGTTGTGACCGCATGTGGTTGAAGGTCTGTTGGAAGAAAATTAATAAGGACGTTTCGAATGCCAATAAAACAACAGTAATATAGAATATGTCACAATTGTAGAAAGATAAGAAAAATGGAATGAGAGTATGAAGAAAAGTAAGAAAGGATGATTGGAACGAAAGGAACTCTATCAGTGTCACACATTTTCCTACAAAATATGGAAGAAAGAAACGATTCCCGAGACCTTGTGGGCAATCGTGATTGAAAAATAATTAGTGTGATATAGAACCATTAAAAAAATTCTTTAATTTAATGTGGTATGCGAGGAATATAAAGTTTGTTACATAATGTTATAAAATAAAGTAGTTTTGGCACTAACTTTTCAGTTGAAATCAGATATACAAGTTGAAGGATAGCTATTTGACGTCTCCCAAAATACTTCTTCCTAGTAAATCTATGAATGTCTTAATTGAAGACTTTATTTCAATCTGCAAATACATTTGTGTGAAACACAGTAAACCCGTGTCAATCAACCTGGGATCAACCGGTATATCCCCATTTTTTCTTCATACATACATTAAGTTTTTTTTTTTCATCTTCATTTACGTGAGTGTGGCATTACTTCCACTTACTTGTGCCATGCTCCTTCCTTTCTCTTTTCTGACCTCCCTTGGTCATCTCTTGTTCTTTTCGATCCCGACGCTATTAGGGCTAGGGTATCTTTCATTTTCCTCTTTCCTCTTTTTTTTTTAAAATGTTTTTAGTAAAGTCGTTTTTAGTAATGTTGGAATTTGTGTTTTGAGTTGTAATGCAGGAGGGTTTTTATTGGGTATGGCTGAGTCATTCGGCGAGTCCCACACGCGGGGAGAGTCATGTTTGCTCTCCCTAGTGCGTAACTGCATTTTCCCTACCTGTACAAGTTTTAAGGGCTCTAATGACCTCGCTNAAAAAAAAAAAAAAAAAATTCATTTACGTAGGTGTGTATGTACAGTAAATTAAATTAGTTGCAATGACGTCTCATTTGCTTGTTTATTCATGGTAACCTGAGGAAATTGTAGGCTCTCATTGAACGAAAATTATGGCTATGTTTTTCGGGAACTTCGGATTAACCGTTTAGCCGCGTAACTGGCCAAGGTCTCCGCCCCGATCTGACAGGTTATGAGGAGTTCTCTCGCATAGCATTCGCTTACCTTGAATTTCTCCTAAATAGAACCAACTTGCACCTGGTTTGACGCAAGTCTCGTTGGAAGTGTGTAACTTCCAAATTGTTCTGGGATTTCGGAAAGCTTTGTTAAGTTAATGTGAAAACTCATTTCCACGTAACTTCCGCTGATCCTTCATGCGGATACAAAATTGCTCTTCATTACTTAAGGTTGATGTAAAACTATCCTGAGTAGAACTATAAAGCTCTTAGCTACTTACGAGCAAACTACTCTCATATAACCTGATTAGCAAACTTTGCATTTATGTGTTGTGTTCCCTTTCTCTTCCAACCACTCACAAATCTGTGAAATGACTGAAGTAAAATGAACAAAGTAATTTAACAAAACCTGTGTGTGGCCACGTGGAAAATAATATTCTAACTTACTCTTCGAGAGCATCAAACGTTCATCCCATCAAAGTACTCAAAGGAAAACCGGAGAAATCCCTTGTCTGAATGAGGTATTCCCTGTGACTTTTTAATTCTATAGTTTTCAAATTAATTAGCTTAAAACTACTTAACCAAATTCCCTTCAATGATCCCTCATCCGGCACTAATAAAATAATGCGCGTATTCACAACCTTCTTTATCTTGAGCGAAGATAATATAAATAACAACAGAAAGCATTCATTGAAGTATTTTTTACTTTCCAATCACTTCGAGTGTGCAAGGAAAGTATTTTTATAGGTACAATTTTTTTGAGATCTTTTCGGATCTAAACGAATTTGCTTCAGAAGAGTCTAGTTTCAAATTTTCGCGATGATGTACAATGTTGTATGTGTATGTATGTAAGATGTTGTATGTGTTCCCCCGATAACTCACGAACAAATTGACACATCGAAACCGAACTTGAGATTTGACTTTGAATGCGTTGGGAAGAGAAGCCTATTTCTGGACAGTTCATACTGACGTCGTTTACACATCGCACTCCACTTCCAGTCTCTTAAAATTTAAAACTTTATATGAATAGAAGTATTTTGATTGGTCAGTTTATTCTGCGTTCAGATAGCTAAACCACATTCCAGTTCGTCGCACCGATTTCGTGGTACAGCGAAAATATTTTACGCAAAATCTTGGGGGCGCTTTTTCAAAACGTACCAATAAGGCTATTGGGAAGTGTTTAATGTGGAAGATAATTCATGCAATCTTTACTTGAATGTGTCATTATGATTTTTAGGAGTTGTACTGTGATTATAAATATTTTGAATCCGATTGATCTTTCCAATAGATCCTCTTGTTTAATTATTATACAATACTAGCTATGCACCCGCTCGCGTCTTTGTGATATGTCTGTAACTTTGTTGTCCAACATTCTTAAATTGTTTTGTAGTATTTGTGTGTACCAATCCCTCACTTTCACTGATGTAATGAAGAATTTTTTTTTAGAAAATATGAATTTGCCATTTCACCCACTTTGAGGTAAATTTTCATAAAATCCTTTCTTACCCGACTTTATCGATAGTATTTCGTGTCACGCCCTTCCCAAGCCTCACCTTTAGAGGTGTCGTGCAAGATGTACATAATATAGGCACTACGTATATGTCATTGGAAATACTATTATTCATCTCAGGATGCACAAAAACTATAGACTCGACATTAATAACGGTATTTTCACGTTACTTTCACGGCTCACCCTTCCCTCCCTCGCTCTAAGGATACCGTGTCACTATGTGATCTCAACTTTAACTTTGCAGCATCGGTAGTTTAAAAATTTCATCAACCATAATGCTATGGATCCGATGCAATTTTCATATTCTTATATTTCAAAATTAGTTTTCAATTCTTTTAATCCATAAATCCATTTCCACCCACCCAAGGGGTGCGAATGGTGTGTTTGTTTCATGAGGGCTGAATTCAGACATACACGACATCGGGATTTCACTATCAGTTTAGCGACGTCGAAAATCAATCGTCACTGGTATGTCATGTTCGATAATTTTTTCATGGCATCTCCTTCCCTAGGGGTGCTGGAGTTTATACGGGTCGATTGTGAACTTTGACGTCTTCGAGGATGTCACTACTAATTTCAGCGGCCCCGAAAACTACGATCTCAACACTAATATCGGTCACTTTCAATTATTTTCACATTTCACTCCTTCTCACCCCCAACGCAAAGGGTGTTCATTCCTTATAGTAGATATATGACCTTATACTTATATGACCATGAGGGTGTTTTTTTCACTTCAGCGTCCCTAAAATTAATTGTTCAACACTAATATCGGTCGTTTTTATTGTTTACCTGTCCTTCATTCTCACCCCTATCCCAGGGGTTTTAGGAGATCATTTCCAATGTGGACTGATTGTTAACTTACATAACACCTGGGACACTCTAATCTATCTCAACAGAACCGAAAAGTATGGTTTCGAGTCTAATATTATATTATTCCATTATTTTTACATGTCAACCCCCTCTCACCCCCTCCTTGAGGTGCAAGGAATGTCTTACCCCAACAATGCTTGTGTTCACATAGTCAGTCATGTGTGTATAAAGTTTGGTTGAAATTGCTCCAGGCACTCTAGAGTTATGGTGGGATACATAGCTAGAACATTCCAACCCCATTTCACCCCGCTATGGGTGGATTTTCGTAAAACTTTATCTTAGTGGATGTCGACACCCTAAAAGAAATTTCAAGTTCGTAAAATGTATAGTTTCTGATATTTCGTGATTATCTGTGAGTGATATTTCGCTTATCTTATTTTTTAATGCATTTTTTACTAATCATAGGTGTGATATCTATATAATAAGCATATGAGAACACTTTCGTATTTGAATGCAACGTTGTGTTCAAATTTCATATCAATTGAAGTTTTTGCGAACACAAACATACGCAGGCTGAATTTTTATATATAAGATTTTTATTACTTTTATATATAAATGTTTTTCGTTTTTCTTACATTTTTAGTGTTATATAGGGTGTATAGTACCACGAGTTATTATTATGAATTATAATTCGAAAGTTGAGTGAAGCACGCTATAGATTTTTTTGTATTTATGACTTATTATCATTTAATGTAATATGATGAAGCTAAAACGATAATAGATTGGTTGACATTTTATATTTTTATATTAAATGCACAAACCATTCATGAATTGGTACTGATTGGTATAACTGACAACTACTAATATACATATTTGTCACTACTGATATTCTATACAGACTAATACTCGCACCACTTCCGTTCATGTTTAGTCGGTCGACTGATCATTTCTATCATCTGCTAAATTGCCATTTAGTAATATTGCTAACTATTTAGTGTGTCGAAAATGGATTTTTATAATTAAAAAAGACCCTTATATATCCACATAAATTTTCTCTTAGATGACTCATTGTAGTATATTGAAGGAATGTTGGTCTTGTAGCGTCTAACTTTGAAATTAAGCACGATTAGGATTTATTTTTGGAAATAGGATGCTCTACTCGAAACAAGTAAATCATTCGAGATTTTGATAACAGTGATTCATATATCAGATATGGGTATCATTACTACAGATCATACCAGTTATGAAGTTTTTCAAAGTCTTTCTCTACCACATGGGTTTGTCTTGAATTTTCTTCTTCTTGATTTTAGTAGATTTCAATTGCTTTATATAAAACGTTTAATTGTCAATAAACTTTATGATTCCATTTTGCCTCACGCATAACTGTTTTAACATAATATTATTTAATGAAAAAGTGGAGGTATAAATCAATAACGAACTCATGTTTCCCAAATTGTAAAAAAGTTGGTGAGTGTGTTACAAGATTAATTGTGTTTCAATATATGTTATTCATATCAAAATTATTTTCGTGTTTCTCCAAAACTATAGATATTAAAACTATGCAAATTAATGACCCAAGACCAATAACATGACATCAATGTTGTAGAACGTCGATTTTTCAATATGTCAGATTTAACTATTTTACAGAATGTCAATAATTTACAAGACCACTAAGGATATTTTTTTTGAATTATGTGATTATATGATTGTTTTTAATTTGAATTTTAAATTATTTTTATGAATTATATTATTTTCTTAGCATATTTATAAATAATCGTGTGTGCTCTTCTAACATTGTTAGATTTTTATAAGGTCATTTACTACTAATTTAAATCGTCTAATAATATTACTAGCCATGATAGCTTACCATGAACTAGCTTACCTGATGAAATCTCGCTTTAGAGACGAAACGTGGAGTTTCTTTTATATGTTTATTATCAAAATGGTTTTTACAAAAATGTGACGAGCGTATTTTATTTTAATGACTTGAATCAAAATTAAACTGTTCGCTAAAAACTCAGATCGCTTTTCTTTGCTACCTAATAACCTTTGCTATGGTTTGGGTGGATCTACTTCTTTAATTATTCACCCATGAACAAGTACATGTTTTGAGAAAAATGGGATAATTCATATTTATTGCATAAATAAATTAATAAATGTACTATAGTTCCAACCTTACATTAAATGACACGAATATAATGGATTGTATTTAGTTCACAGTGAAAGGAAACGCACGAATACAACGCTGAAACAAACAAAAAATTGCTGGGAACAAATATCTCGACTTATTAGAGCTCTGTCTCTTATTGGCTCAACAAAACTGTCAATACTTCATGTTTGCCACAATATTAAGCTGTACAAGAGCAGTTAACCACATCAAAGAGGGGCTGTATTTTTTGAACGATTGTGGGGACGTATATTCTGTCAAACACATTTCGCAAACTGATTGTGATTAGCTTTTTCAAGGAGCAATATCAAGCCATGTCTCTATAAATTTATTACCCTTGAACATTTTGAAGTGAAAATTCGGAGTGACTCAGGAAGGTTTTTCAATTGATCATCCGGGGTTCGAGTTCTAATGATATCATCATACAAATTGTTAATATAAGTATTGCTTTCAAGTATTGCATTAATTTTCATTTGATAATTGTTTATAAGCGATTAATAGTAAAAAGTGATTAATTGCAGTATAAATTTATTACAGAAGAAAAAATATTACTATTTTATCAACATTTGGTATTTAGAAGAACGAGAAAAATGTAATCAACAGAAAGAAAAGTTCGAGCCTTCTCGATTGTATAAGATCAGTTTGTATATTATATACTAGCTATGATGCTTTATTAAATGCTTTATCACTAATTACATAAAAATAATTAAAACTTCATATAACTCAGAGTACGCTTGTGTACTGTATATTTAACACTCCCGATTCTCCACAGAATTTGCCTATGGCGAATAATTATCAGAATGGACGAAAAGACACATGTTAACACGAAAATGCTTTCAAACACTTACACAAGATTGCCAACATACACAATTATTGACTTAATAAACAGTAGCTTACTGTTATAACAAGATTCACAAATATGTCGATCAAACGTTGTAATATTGTCGTGTTAAAACACAACTCGTGTAGTGTTGATTATGGAGTTACTTTCTGTTGATTACTTTTTGAAATAAAGTGATGAATCGTTTAGTTGCTCTAGAACACATACATCCTTAGTACATTTTCTTTCAATGCTGTAGTTAATTGTTACAAAAAAGAATTAAAAAAAATAAATCTATTGTCGAAAAAACAGTTCCAACCTGCGAATGACCACGAAGAAGTTTATGTAAACTAATTTACATAAAACATATAAAAGGAAAATAAAAGTGCTGATGAGCTGCAAGCTGATAATTGACACGTAGGGAATACCGTAGTGTATTTTACCGTAGTGGTACACTCATTTGAACACTGTGGTCGTTCGCTGATAGCCTTGCGTTGTGTAATTCGAGAAATGTATTTCAAGTCCTCTAAACGGATCAACACATTAATTTGAAAAATTGTTTAAAAAAATGATTACGCTGTCAGTATTTGAAAAAGTTCTGTGTGTACAATAGAATATTGCCTATAAAGAGAAACAATTTCTCGATTGAAATTTCACTTACCATACAAATATTCATACACAGAACGTATGAATATTTTCTCCATAATTTATTATAGGAAATACTCGATTAACTTCTTAAATTTCACCACAAGTCACGTTAAATTATTCAATTTTTTAATTTATCTTGCTGTAACTTGATGAGCTTCTAGCAAGGGGTTTTGACACATTTGTTGTGATATATATTGAATCACCAGATAAGGAAAGAAATCAATACACAATTACAAGATATCAAAGGTAACACCAAACTACACGAAAATAAAATAAATGTTATTCAGGAAAAAGTATTCCAGTTGTGAAAAAAAAGAAATATATAGACTTACTCTTCCGCTTCAGTAAGGATTGAGGATCAATGAAACTTTCTGCGGATTCGTTTTGATTGTGGATTTTACTTGCTAAGTTGAGTCAGTTATATCCTTCATCGACACTCTGTAATTTTATCAAAGTTAACGTTGCGTATTCTTTTGTTTGTAAAATATCCAACCAAGATCTCAAGAGCTTATTTAGGACAACGTGATGATGTATCGTGAAAATGAAATTATGTTTTAAAAAGGAAGTTATAAAATCAAAAGCCTATTAAATTATATTAGCTAAACCCGTTCAATTTAAACAGACTTAAGAACAGTATTTAAACAGGATATCAGAATATCGATTATAAAATCATGAGTAGGATATGACAATGCACAATGGAACATCCCGTACTCAAGTACTTTTAATAATAATAATTTATTAATCTGCAAGTGAGCAATGTTCGGTGGCAGATTGAAAACATAATAAGAATGTACATAACACGATAATGTGAAGAAAAATTATCTTTGCCCAATTATCTATAAAAGAGATTTTATAGTTCTTTTGTTTATACGCTACGAATATTGTTTGTACCTCCATGGTCAGACTTGTCACAGCTGGCAATAGGACTTTATATGTCAAGTAACATCCTATCCAAGTAAATGAGTCAAGTAGTTCCTTTTCTGGATGTAATTTTTAAACACTGTTATATCTAGGAAAGGAAAAGGTGAAAGATGAAATAATTGGATTGTCAACTTGTATTTTAGTTTGCGACGTCAATAGCCGGGTGAAAATTGCGACGGACCGGTACTTGAACCCGGGACCACCTGCTCTAACAGCAGATGTGCTATCCACATAGCAGTCACATAGTGGATAGCACACCTGCGGCCAGAGCAGCAGGTCCTGGGTTCGAGTACCGGTCCGTCGCAATTTTCACCCGCCTATTGACGTCGCAAACACTCCTCCACTAGTAGGTATTCGGAAGTTGTGAGTTAAAAAATTGTATTTTAATGTCTTTTAAAGTGCGATACTTCATTTTGTGTGATTTGCTCCGTCCGTTTGCGCGGAAAAAGGAACTAAAAATTTTCTAAAATATTTGCGAATTAACGTATGAGATTTTATACCTAAATTAATAAAAAAATATAACAGATTTTTAGCAGACAGTTTAATTTTGAGTCAAACGAGTAAAATAAAGCACGTCACAATTTCGTAAAAACAATTTGGATTCTAAACATACAAAATAACATAACGTTTCGCCTCCGATGAACTACTTCTTCCGGTGTGCTAGTTTACTGCTAGAGAATGTCTGTTTTTAAATTGGTAGAATGAGACGTTGAAGAAACTTAACAATGTAACAAGATCACGCAGATTGTTTTTGAATATTCAGGTGTAAATAAATAAATAAATTTATTGTCAAAAAACAGTACAAACGCGTATGACCACGTGGAGGACAATAAACTAATTTACTCTCTGGAAGCAAGCAAGGGACCATCCCACCAATTCCGATCAAGGCAGAGGCGGATTCAAAAAAAATCCAGCAAAAATTCCTAGATAAGATGAAACATTAGCTGCGAGTTATAATACTAATAGAATGTACAATATGTTTGTAATTTTACGCAAAAAATTACATGTACAAGTTATTATCGAACTATAGATTATTCTGAGTATAGTGTTTAAAAATCATAAGAGTTGAAAAAAAACACTAAATTCACGATTTATTGTTACAATAAACACGCCCCTAGACAAAGCCTAGAGAACCTGTATAAGAACTCCGCCTCTACCCGAAGGAAAAACGGAGAAAAACCCGGGCCAGGTGCGTAGAAGTATTTCTTTATTAGTTCTGTTGAGAAGAGCGGACGTGGAGCATCAATTATAAAATAAAGTTTATTGTAAAAAAAAGCAGTTGCATACTGCGTTTGACCACGTGGGGAATAATAAACTAAATTACTCTCCGGAAACAAACAAGGGACCATCCCATCAATTCCTATCAAAGACGAATTTAATGCTAAAAATTTTTAAAATAAAATACGTACTGTTATCTATTTATTATTCCAAATGAATTGTAGATATTGTGTGTACTGCAAACTCGAGATTAATAAAAATAGCTTAAAAAATCAGGCACTTCCCGGAGGAAAACCGGAGCGAGGATGGGACTACAGAGATAATGTGTACAACCAAGTTGCTTACAGTTAGAATTAAACTATTATATATAAAAAGAATCAAAAAACAACATGCATAAAACAGGAATTTAATCATTTAATTTAGCAGTGTGATGTTTTACCTATATGGATGGTTTATAATTATCTGCGAGGATGAGAGATTGTTGAGTCATATCAGTGGTGGTTTGGGAATCAAAAGTATGTGGGAGGGGGGGGGAAGTACTGATCATTTTCATTAACATGACATTTTCTGCATATTTCTACTGAGTATGATTTAAATAGTGAAATAAATCAAAGTAAAGAGAATTAGAGATTATCTCATCAAGGACGGTGTAATTTTTTTATTTTTATAATCTCCAGTTTTAGACGGTTAAAATGAAAATTTTATCTTTCCCTGAGAAAGTGGAGGGGCGGATTGTCTAACCTCCCCGCACACGCCCGACCCGCCTGATCGCCACCACTGAGTCATGATGTTTCAATGAATGTGAAGGATGTACAATTCGCATTGTTGCGTCACAGCGTGACAGAAGAAGGCGAGCTACGTGTGCGGAGAGGGCCGTGGGTTCACGAAATACGAGGACACGGTTGCTGAAGACTGCGCAATCCCGCAGACGGTTGCTTATCGATCGTGGAACACGTGCCATGCGCTTCGTTGAGAGGGAGGAGGGACGGAGCGAAAAGGAACAGGGGGACGAACGGCAGTGCCTCCACAGATACCCTTGATCGCTCGACCAAAGTACGAAACACGTTATTGAAAACAACAGTTACTTACCGATGATTGAAAGACCTGTTAGAGGTACTTTAATAAGACAAATATACTTGTAAATACTAAGATCATGTAAACTGTGAATGATTATTTTGTATTTTTTATTATTATTTTGGAGTTATTGAGATAAGTTCAAAAGATATTATTAAACTATTTTTAGAGCTAACACTACAATGAAATTACAATAAAATTAACACCAATCTGTATATCCTAAATTAATCTTAATATATCCTATGTTAATTGAAATGTAATTTTATTGTAGTGTTGGTTCAAAAAATAGTTTAATAATATATTCAGACCTTATCTCAATAACTCCAAAGTACTATGGTAAACAAGGTCAATAACTAGGAATTTACTATTCTTTTTTTCCATATTTTACACGCTATTTTTTTAAAATTAGGTATACTGGCAACGTAAACCTTAACCACCCATACATCAATTTCTTTATCTCAATTATATACATTAAAATTTGTTATCTTTTTTTTTCTTTTGTAAAGGGAGTTATGTAGATTTTTTTTCAATGGATAATGTTTTCTTTAGAGAAGTATAGGTTTTAATAATCTAATATTTTAGAGCTATAAGAGCCACGGAGACCTCACGTGCTGCAGTGAGCTACCTAGTACATTTGTCAAGAATATAGTGTTCAAGATGTAATTTTAATTTTCTACTTTTGCTAGCTATTACATTCTAAAGAAAATGGCAATAATTTCTTATTTCTGTTCAAATTTTGTAGTTGTTAATTTATGGTATAATAAATAGTCACTAACTTGGTGGTGGAAAAGGATTTTTTTTTCGTGTTCAAGTGTATTTAGATATTTGTTGGTGGAATTCTGAGATTTTATTGCGGTAAAATTCTGTTTGTCGGAAATTTCTGTTTCACTTGAGATGTGCTATGGTACCTCAAATCAACATCAACATCGTAATGCATATCATCTTCGTGTATTAATACAGTTTCTTGGTTTTGATTTGATGTGTTTAGTTTTGCCTTCGGGTGCGGGCAGGTTAAATCCACATTTTCCTTTGGACCCTTACATCAGAATTGATGTTTGCTTCCGGAGATGGAATAAGTTTATTGTCCTCCACGTGGTCATTTGCAGTATGTAACTGCTTTTCTGGTAACAATTTATTTTATTTACTTATTTTTTATAAGTACCTAATCCTAGGGATTTTATATTCCCAAAATATGAATATAAGAAAAGTGGTATAAAACGAATTGACTTTACAGAACATATTTAGAAAGTCTTTTACAAGTGGACCTGCGCAAAGAAATAACTTATATTTCGACTAAAGTAAATAAGCTACTATTCCTATAAAAGTGAGAATTCACAGAATATCCTAAAAAAACTTCATTGTGAAATCATAGAGTTCTCGTATCACTTGCTGGATTTATTGTGGTACACGGCGATGCCACCATACCAGTANATTCAAACTTTCAGAATTCAGAAGAGGATAGTTCGGATAATTTGTAAATCTCACCCCCGAAACTCTTGTAAACCTTTATTCAAGGAATTAAATATCTTAACACTTCCCTGCATTTATATGTATGAAACGGTCTTGTTTGTTAAGACCGAATTACGGTAGTGCCACCCTTCCTTTATAGGAAACAGTCTCGTTC